>LIEC01012578.1:48466-91323 GCA_001925005.1 Drosera capensis | reverse complement strand
CGTCTACCCGCCTTAGATGCGCACGGCGGGACGTTGCGCTCCACGCTTCCCCAGAGGCGGTGTCGGAATCGAGTTGAAAGGCACGCGTTCGCTTTCGGGCGGACGGGTGTCGGAATCGAGTTGAAAGCGTGTGGGGCAGCGGGTCGCTGTGCAAACTAGGGGGCGCGTTCCGTTCAATGGCCAATGCCGTGATTGCCGGACGTCTACCCGCCTTAGATGCGCACGGCGGGACGTTGCGCTCCACGCTTCCCCAGAGGCGGTGTCGGAATCGAGTTGAAAGGCACGCGTTCGCTTTCGGGCGAACGTGTGATCGGAATCGAGTTGAAAGCGTGTGGGGCAGCGGGTCGCTGTGCAAACTAGGGGGCGCGTTCCGTTCAATGGCCAATGCCGTGATTGCCGGACGTCTACCCGCCTTAGATGCGCACGGCGGAACGTCCGGCAATCAGCATGCTTGCTCCTTGCTTATCCGAATGTATCTTTGTGCATTTCTCAGGTACCCTTATATCACTATTGTGCTTAACTTCAGCCAGATGTGGGCTTTATACTGTCTGGTTCAGTTCTACCATGTGACTCATGAAAGACTAAAGCCTATCAGACCGCTTGCTAAGTTCATTAGCTTCAAGGCGATTGTGTTCGCCACCTGGTGGCAAAGTGTTGGGATTGCCCTCTTATGTTCTCTTGGAGTTCTATCTGATGAGGAGAAGATACAAACTGGGCTGCAGGACTTCCTGATTTGCATAGAAGTAAGGTTATTACTTGTCAGAAAAGCGGCTTGATCTAATGCCTTCATATTTTTTTTTATCTTAAATGTTAGTTGTGACGCTTGCACAAAATTACCTTGAAATGACTCTTTCGTTCTGATGGACAGATGGCTATTGCAGCGGTAGCCCATGTTTATGTGTTCTCCGCAGAACCTTACCAGTCAACACCTATTTCTGAATATGGGAAGATCACCACCGAGACTGAAAGAATGACGGTGAAAGTAGGCCAAGGGAAGGAGTGTAAACCAGCAACGACGATAGCTAAACAAGAAAGGGAAATGAAGTCTCCAAAAACAAGCATCACTGAGAGTGTACAGGACATAGTTGTGGAGGGCGGTCAGCAGGCAAGTTACTCATGGGATTAATTGTGATGTCGTCATGTTATTTCTGGGCATTCATTCTTATTGCTGGAATACCATCTTCAGGTTGTTGAGGATGTTAAACTAACCATAAACCAGGCCATAGAGCCCGTGGAGAAGGGCGTGACATTGATTCAGGAAAGTATCCAGCAACGTGTAGCAACCGATACTGATGATGGGTGAAAAGGTCGAGGAGGTGAATGTAAAGGTGGAGAAGGTAGTTCAAGACGATGAGGTCAAGTCGCATTACTGTAGTATTGACGAGAAGGTGGACGAAAGGAGTCCAAGTATGAGATGAGAAAGACAATTGACTCTATGAAGGCGACTGTTTTCTAGTCCGTTTTCTGTTTTCCAGTTGAGGTTGTAAATGATTTACAGCGTTGCCTATAGGTTTTGGATTCAGGGATAGTAGACTCTTGAACTCCATTCCTTCCATCTGCGATTATGTATAGAGTTCTCCTTTTTCGAGTTTGTCTCCTCTTTGATCCCTTTTTATCTACTGTATGGCAAAAGATGTGTTATTCAGCTGTCCCTGCACCTTATGGGGGCAGAAGACGATTTAGAGATTGAGGTGAATATATGCCAAGCTTGTGAAGATGTTTCGCGAGTAAATTCGCGACATGTTTTACTCGTGAGAGGTGAGAGGCGTAACTTTTACGATAAGCACCCCACAGCAGACTTGTGATTGAATGGCAACACCATCCGGTATTCACTCTTTACTGCAATGTCAAATTTTGCTTATCGTTCAATGCTATATGACTGATATCCACCACTTCTATCAACGTCTTGGAATAAGTATCGGCTAACTCGGACTAACTGCTGTGATTCATCCAGCCAAGGAACACTCCGGCTAGTTCTGTTCAATCTCGCTCCACAGTCATAACTTCAATACCTGATATTTCAGATAAGGGCTTGCATACTATAGCCGTTCAACAAATTGAGAAGAGTACAACATTTAGCATAATCTATAAATTATAGACTAATATTGTAAAAAAAAAATGCCACATCTTTGGTTAACTTTAACTATATTCTAGCTCGTCATGTTCCTTAAACATCGAGACGAGGAAAATAGCTCATCATATTCCTTAAACATCGAGACGAGGAAAATAGCTCAAGCTTGAAAGAATAAGGCCTCTTACTATATCTGTCTATCTCACTCCGCCAAAGGAACTACGGGCGAAAGCGGAAGATGATGAAAATATACACCTATAACTTAAGCTGAGGGACGTGACAGATCCTTCATAAACCTAAATAGCTCCTAAAATTCAATGTCATATGCTACATTCCTAAGATGAAATCCATGAGATCAATTGCTGCTCAACCTGTTCCCAGTTATGGACTCTCATCGCAAGAGGATGTTGATCAACGGAGACGTCCTTCGACCATGGATAAGAGTTCTCATAGTCGAAAAGAAGAACCTTTATCCCAGCCTCGGCACAGTCGATTGCATATTCTGGGTTATCATCGATGAGGACTTTGGCCTCCATAGACCTGCAAATATTTTCAGATCGGCTGTCAATACTTATATGATTCTAGGTATTCTCATACATGTTGCAGCTCATTACATGCAACGCTTTATGCACACAGAACGAGAAAAATCGCAATAAGTATCACTAGCCTCGGCTGGTTGAAACATCGAAGACAACTTGGGAACGAAAATTATACCTGCATATATCTGACTTGGGTCTTGATGTACCATCCAAAGCAAAGTGATTTCCGAAGTGAATTTCACGGAACAGCCCAGGGTAGTGCATCTCTATCCACTTGATTGTTTGGTCTTTGATGGCGTTTTGCCGAGACCTAACGAGAAGAGACAAGTTTTAATTAAAAAAAAAGGTCCCACAATGTCCTTGAGAAATTGTTTTGGCTCGAAAGAGTAAGCACCATACGTTACAACTGAAAGCCTACAGAAGTTTGACAACTTATGAAGGGCTTTGTGAGCTCCTGGGATAGGGTGAATCGCATTCCTGAAATAGGATGTCTTAAAGAACTCATGAACACGGATATCCGCTGTCAAAAAAAGAAAAAATAAAAAAAAGAAGCTCAATGATCAACAAACTCAAAAAATACAGCAATACTGATGTGTGATAATTGTCATTATCTGCTTGCATGATGAAATTAAAGATCGCCGTGGTACCTTCAGTGCGGGAACAATTCCATATCTGTAACAGAAGGAGAAGAAGACTTTGATCATTTAATAATTTGCAAAATTTTTACTGAAAAAAGGTTACTGAAAGTGGAGTGGAATGATAAATTGGAGGGATGGTTTGGTGACGAGCAAAAAACAAGATGAAATGCAGAATTAACTTCTAAAGATGATAGAACAAAGTACAAACCTTGAAGAACTCGTAGACATGATACTCCGAGACTCAATGGTTCGAAGAATAGCGATCAGTGATGAATCTGTTTAAGGCAGTAACAAAGTTGCCAAGAACTGCAAACATGACAAGTAGAAATAATCAGCAGTTGGAAAAATAACGGTTGCAACCAAACACGAGATAAGCAACAAGAAGTATAGAACTCTGGCATGAATAAAAGAACAAAGATGAGCCAGCACCAATATGTTCATCTGCTAAATAACGCATCACAAGCCATGCCATCCACACATTTATTCAAGACAGAAAATAAATACAATTGTGAAAAACTAATCCATCCTGCAAACTCGTGGTTAAAATGGCAACCCGTCCAGTGAGAACCAGAAAGCATACAGGTGAACACTGAGATCAATGTTTTATATCCACGAGCTTATCGAGTCTATTACTAGAAAAACTACTGTGATAAGTATCTAACTAGGCCAAGTCATTAATCGACCTTTGCACAAATGACTAACCATTAAACTTCATTATTCAATATCATGCGTTGCATCTTGTTCAAAATACCACTTAAACCAGTAAGCTTGACAAGCCGAAACCTTCACAGAATCACTCACAAGATGTCAATTTCGCGATCATGACTATATGTAAGGAGAAATATCAAAAGCAAGCATACCACAAAGCTACATAAGTATCTACACAAGATATTGAACAAACTTCGAAAGCAAATTATCACAAGAGGAAGCAACATAGAGATACCCTCATCAACATCAACAGCAACAACAAGTTTCTCCTGCAACGAGTGTCCATTAGGGAACAACAAAGAGCTTCCACTTTTATTCTCCTGATGCAAACCAACTTCATAAACCGGCATTCCGTTCATCCGAATCGCCTTCATTTTACCAAAACCGCCTCCACAATCCAAACCCTTATCACCCCTTCTCAACCCACAATTCCGAACACTATCCTGCCTATAACTATTATTACCAACACATACTCTTAACCTCAAATTCATCCCAATGCTCGCGCTAATCCTCGAAACACGAAGATTAGAAGTAGTAATGGAACTAGAATTCCTAGGAAAGCAATTGATCTGTTCATTCATTGAGAAGCAAGGGATTCCCTTGCTTAGAAAAACTGCCAATGATTTCAAAGTTTGCTTCTTTATCGTCTTCACCTCCAACACATCCCCAACACAATATTCTCAATACCCAGAAACCAAAATCAACGACCAACCACAAACCCTACAAAAATCTTGAGTTTTGGTCTATACCCACAACACAAAACCTATCAATAAATCAGAAAACTGCTTCCTTGATTCAAAATCACATCAACCCAGAAACCAATTTGTTGTGGGTTTTGTGTTTTGGTTCCTTGAATCAAAATCACAGCGACCCAGAAATCAATTTGTTGTGGGTTTTGGGATCAATGGATTTATTTGATATGCAAATAAAGATTAGAGAATCGAGAATCGTTGTTGGGTTTGGAAAGTGGGAAAGACGAGGCACCAGAGATTTCTCCCCTCGTCTCCACTCCGCCCTCTTTTATTATTGGGTGAATTATGTTTTGACATGCAGTTTTGCTTCTTTAATTTTTTTTGAGTATCTATTTTGATTTTGATTTATATATATAGTTTATAAGGTTAATGTTTATCATTTATGATTTTTAATGGGTATTAAAATATAAGTAAAATTTCATTTAGGTATTTTTATGTAATTTATCATTTATTATTTTATTTATTTATTGATAAAAATTTGGGAACCTGTTTAAAGTATCAGGGCAACTAATAACGCTTTCTATTATAGATTTAGTATATGCTCTTATGCATATAAGTAAATGTTATTTATCTTGGTGTCTCTTAGTTTGAAAAAATGAGATGGAATGATTATTTTCAAATGATATCCGGTGTTTTTTCAAGAACAATAGATAATCATAAAACAAAGTTCCTTTTTTTATATATATGTCAGGTTTCCTATTCGATTTTTCTTCAATGGTTTAACAGGAAACTCTTATTATTAAAAAAAATTAATAAGAAACTATTTATTCATAACATCGAATAGCCTTCTGAAAAAGACTAGACTTAGCGTTACAGCATGAAGGACAAAGAAACAATGGCAATGAATCGTTTCCTACTTCGGGTTTTATCTGACAATCACAATCTTCTCAGGAAGTTGTTGATGCGGCCGCCTCATCCTTTGTTGTGGTTGATCCTACGATGGACTATACGCTTATTAGTCACAGGACGGAATCGATGTCAATCCCATCAGATGTTGATCCATCAAAGGTCTCGATACTTTTTTTTTCACTTAATCTGATTCCTTTCTCGAGTACTACATCGACAAGCATAAGAGACGAGGATGGTACTTCAATAGCAGCAACACCAGGACCATCCGACTCAATCGCGAATGTTGATGGTTTTGATAGTCGTGAATGTCTTTGTCTTAGTCTTTGCACTGGCCGTTGTTTCAAGAAGGAATGCCCAGATTCGATGAAGTTAGACGAGGCCTTTTCACGTCTCTCTCTTTCCGATTCATCTTGCACGTCCAATAGTCTATGTCATGGCTCCGCTGCATCCATTTCGATATAGGATGGTAATGATGATGAACTTGTTTGCAGCTCGGATCATGGGGATGCACATGTTAGAAAACGGCATGAGGTTTTGGAAGCACACCGAAACATCGACCATAAAGACAGAGAAGGTAAAAAGACCCGATCAGATGGGCACTGGGAGATGGAGAAGTTACTTACTCAAACTGATGTAACGAAATTCTGTCGGCTCATTGTACCAAAAGGCGATGCTGAGGAGCTAATCAGGGCTCACTTTAGCGAAGATCAGAAGTTACGTGTTGAAAGCCCCGAGGGTCTCAGCATAACGGTTTGGGATTCGGACAAGAACAGCAGGTTTCGGCTGACTTTTATGAGGTTGTATTCGAAAAATAGCAACAGCTATGTTCTCAGGAAAAAGTGGCAGGAAGATTTCGTCAAACGAAGGAACCTCGGACGTGGTGATCGTGTCAAGCTTTATTGGGATACTGAGAACTCGAGACTCGTATTCTCTGCTGTTCAAAGAGCTAAGGACGGTGCTGAAGCTGGCGTTCCTTGTTCTGATACAAATGAAGACGGGGTGGCTGATCCGATAACTGAGGCTTCTGCTCCTGATGCTGCAGGAGACTATGCAGAAAATGTTCAGGGAATTGGCGCAGCTGATTCAATTGTCGAAGCTTCTACTGCTAATGCATCCTGCGCTTCAGAGTAATTCGCTTCTTTTGTTCTCTTCTAGTTGAAGTTTTCCTGCATTCTGAATATGCTACTGAACCTTTCTAGGAACAAAAGATATGACGATTAGTTTTTTACGTTGCTTTAACGCTAGTGCAAAATATATGCATACTTAGGATTATTGACCATCAGCCATGTCCATCATCAAAATAACCTGTCGGCACAAATTTAGCTTTTATTTCATGAATTTATAACCACCATAAACAGTGTCTAAACACTTACAAGTAACATAATAGAAGCTGAAAAAAAATTAACCAAAACAAACGGGGCTAACTAAACTGTACAGTATGATCAGAACATTAACAAATATCTACGTTACTGAACTGATCCAAGCAGCAGCCAACACGAATACCACAACCATCAATGTATTTCTCGGGTTCTGAAACGATATCGAGCTTGAACTGGTAGCCTTCCCGTGCTCGCCAATATCGATCTGGATTTCGAACTGGCAACCACCTTGTGATGGATTGGTAGTTGTAGTCGTGGCTAGACCGCCGAACTGGCAAGAAGTAGAAGACTGGTTCATAGTTTGGTAATACATATTGAAAGCATATGAACCATTGCCTGCAGCATCCAGTGCCCCGCATGATGATCCATAACTCAGACTCGTACAATCAGCATAGCTGCAAGCGTAACTGATACTGTCGGCAAAATTTGCATCAGAAATGCTTGCTTGAGGTGACATGACACACCATTCCGTGGCCAAATACTTGACACCCTTGGCAGGTACCAGAGTTCTGTTGTTGCCAATGTCTAGTTGGTATTTGATGCTTCCATCATAGTAAAAGATGCCCCAATGCCTCTCGAAGTTCCCAGGTTCTATGCTCTTAGCGTCCTCATCAATGAGCGAAAAGATGTAGACATCAGGTGGGGTGGAGCGTTTCGGTGTGCCTTGCCCTAGGAGTATCCGGTTGATCAGCCCTTGGTTAAACTTCTGGGCATAAACGACATTGCCATTGGAGTTGCCGTCAGTTGGCCATCCCACTTCTCCAACAATGACGGTCATAGATCCAAATCCGTTTTTCTCGAGGGCGGAAACGAGGGTGTCATAGTTGGCTTCGAAGACATTTGTGTAAGTTATAGAGCCATCAACCACAGAGTTGGAAGAGCCGTCAAAGAAGGCATAATCAAGGGGAAAATTGGGATCATCGTATAGGCTAAGAAATGGATAGATGTTGACAATCAACGGAGCATCGCTATTGTTGAGGAACGTCGTGATGGAGATCATGAGATCAAAGATGTCTGACCTGAAGTTACCTCCAGAAGGCAAGCCGTTATCAGTTTGGTAAACATCTGCATTCAGTGGAATTGTGACCTTGACATTCCGACCCAAACCAGCTTTGATCAAAGCAGCTTGAACATTTTGAAGCGCAGGAAATGTCGTGTTCAAATAAGTATCCCCATATGTCTTCAAGAATGGTTCATTGCCCACCGCTACATATCTGTTACCTATAACAGTTAGCACATAAACTTGTATAGAAATCGAACCTAAACAATGCAGCGTGTTACTGGAAGATGAAGATTATGACATTAACAATTTAATCAAACAGTGAGGATGCTACAGATTCAGTACGGAAAGGGGAAAAAACCTTATGTCAACTCCATAATGAGAAACGAAAGTGGAGACATTTTGTGTGACCCAATTCACAGCAGCTTGCACACTGCTAGACAGCGGCGCTAAAAGCTCATTAGGAATCCCAATCATGACTTGAATACCAGAATTTCCCAGCGCCTTGAGAGCATCATGATCAGCTTCGAAGAGTTTCACCTTGTCGAAACCGTTGTCTTTCAGAAGCTTCACGACTATGTTGGGCGGGAGAGGATGGGTGGCTTGTAGACCCCAGTTGCATCCGAGGCCTTGACTGCGTCCTAACGAGCTTAAACACAGGAAGCATAACAAGAAGAACCTACTAAAAAACTTCGAATGCATAGTTCCCCTCCTAGATATATCCTCTCTCTTAATGGATTTTTTTTTTAGCTTGGTTGGATATTTATTGTGCAGAGAAAAATGAAATGTTCAACTGAACAACTTTGCAAGGAAAAGCATAGAATTCCAAGCAAGTTCTACAAGGGAATGCAAGTGATTCCCAGGCTGCCGAAAGAGAAGAGAAAAGGAATCGAACAAGAAAAGAATATATAAATATTTCGAACCAGGAACCCTTTTCAGAGCAACAAATCCACAACAAAGGCTTTCTTTTGCAAAAAAAAAAAAACAATGCCTTTTCTACAGCAGGATTTGCTGTTTTTAAATACTTGTCGAATCGGTGATTGCCAAAACAAAAAGTAATTTGAGCTTTAAGAAAGACCAAAGACGTTTAAGGTTAGCTTCCTATGCAATCAGGTCATTTGCAAAAGGTATAGCAAAAACAACGAAACAGATTCGCGGCCAAGGTCGCTAGGGGGACCAAGAGCAGATTCATATATATATTGTACCTGTAATGGAATGAAGTCTTTGCTCTCGAGGAGGGCAATGCCGAAAGAGTTGGCAAAACATTTAACTTCCAGATCAAACAAGGAAGACCTCTTGTTGTTTGCAAGGAATTTTCCCTGTTTTGTCCGCCTTCGAAGCTAATCTAGTCAAGCAAAGATGTATGTTAACTGAATGTAAATTGAAATCCACAACTGAAGTATGGATGAAGGATATGATGATAAAGAACTGGAGAAAATAATTGACATTGCTAAATCATGAGAGGAGCACAGATCTCCTTTTAAGTGCAAAGGCAATCACTTTCTTTTAGTAAAGAAGGACATCAGCTTTTCCATAATCAAAGAAGATATGCAAGTTTCATCTGGAAATGCCAGCTGAGTTGGTGTGGCCTCGTATCTTTCTTCATTTCAGTACTGCAATATGATCGCCCAGGTGCAGAGTCTGAAAAGCACAACACTTTCAATTCAATTTCAAGTACATGAACCAGAAAAAACTAAAACATACATTCCATTATGTTGTAATGTAATTCGACCGAGTCTCATGATATCATACTTTTGTCCTGCAACAGCAGGCAAATGCTCTTGCCGATCTAGGAACTTTCGAACCTAGTTACAAAAACCGGATCGACCCGGCCGATTGAACCGGTTGAACAGCAAACTAATGACCTGGTCGGGTTGGTCCAATGAAAAAACCAAAGAAGCAGTTGATCCAGTCAAACGCACGTTGAACAGGTTAAAAATAATGTCAAAACACTACAAAACAAATGAGAAAAGTTAATAAACACCATAAAACAGTCCCAAATCATTTGAAAAAATCTCTAAATTTTTTTTTAAAAATAATCTAATATATATGTTGGGGTTATTAATTAAAGAAAAATATTTTGTTTTATAAAAACATATATATAGTATGTAAATATGTATATTTAATAAACATTAAACAAATAAAATGTATAAAACTTTAAAAATTAAAAATATTATAAAACGATTCAATCACCCATTCGTGGGGGTCGATCACAGGTCCGACAACTATGCTTTCGAACACAAAAGAGGAGAAAACTACTTCTAATCTGAAGTAATCAGCTTCCATAACCAGTAAAAACACGAAGCACGATCAAACACGAATATCACAACTTTCATTTCCACGCACAAATATGAGAGATCAACCACAGTAGCATGACAATTCACACAGCGTTCTCCTACAATTGAACTCATCCAACTTATCAAAGCAGAAACGCAAGAAAAATCAAACGGAATCGAATCGCTCACTCAATTCACAAAACGATGGGAACAAAAGCATGGACAAAAATCAACTCAAATCATTGTTCGGAGATCGATGGATACATGGAATATCGTTGAAGATCGGAGGTGAAAGGAGAAGAGAAGCGAATCGTTCGGCGGAATGTGAAGAGAGATTTGCAGGCGTCGCCGATGGTGCACCGCCTGCGATTCGATTCCCGTCATCAGTGCCCTCGTCGGCCGTCAGACCTTTCAGGGTAGACTTCCCAGATAATGCACTAGTTATCAATAGGAAAAAAGCACATAACCAACTTTGGAAATTTTGTATATAACAATATAATTTTAAAACTAGTCATATATTATTATAATAGTTGAGGATATTAAATATTATTTTTTATTATTAATTGATAGATTTATCTCTAAAAAAATGATAACTTAATGTCTAATACAACTTGAAATCAATTGATAAAAGAGAATGTGTATCGACTGTTATGTTTTGGTCATATCCATGAGGGTTTTGCATCGTAATATCATGATGATCAATGATGTGTAGCGTACTGATGTTTCTAAGTGGTTGTAGATTTCCCAATCTGTTGATGATGCAGATATCTTTTACTAGTGAGATGTAGTTTGATTCTCATGTGGGCAGTGGATTACAACATTTTTCAAATCGAATTTAGTACGATAATTTTAATTTATACTCAACGTAAAACTACCATATAACTCAATGGCGATTATAATCGTCTATCCTCCAACAGCGAAGTTCCAAATTGAAGTTTAGAGGGGTTTTTAAAAAAAAATAATTCGAAATATGATGTTTAGATTAATACAATAACCCGCAATCAAAAGGGTTTAGGCCGATCGCAAATCAAAAGGATTTAAACCGGCATCCGACCGGCTCAACCTTACTTAGCGGCTTGTCACCCATGAGATCGAACTGTAAACCACACCCACATTGAGGTTTTTTGGTCTCGGACCGCTAGTCTCGGATCCTTGTTTAGAGGCTTTTCTTGACGAGCGAAATGAATTGTTTCGTTAGTAAAGCCAGTTCATAAGTTCTTCACTACAGTTTGGTCCAAAGTGGCGTCGAAGCCAGGCAGGCAGAGCCTGTGTCCTTGGTCCACTGGAGACGAGTAAAAAGTTAACAACACGTTTATTGCAATCTTGATCCCATAGTCATAGATGTACATATATATAAGCAGAACTGGTAAGTGAAGTACAAAACAATTGACTTTCGGAGAATCGGAGGGATAAACCAATCTGAACTAATGATCTTCCAGAGCTTCTGATGCCTACTTTCAGGCTAAAATTCAGCAATTCACTATTAAAAAACACATAATACTAGAGAATGAATGCGAAGTGCTGAAGAGGAGCGAGATCCAAGATGTTGTGGTGGTTACTCAGAGCTTGCGAGGGATAGATAGCTGAAACATTACTGCAAGTTCTAGGTATAAACAACGAAGGATCACAGGAATTTGCAGAGAAAAGCAAAATAATACCGTAAGTAATCACCACCCTTCAACAGCAAAGACATGCATTGAGATCAAACTAAAGAATATGACTCAATACAAAGCCAAATGAGACCACATCCCCTAGCACTTATTGCAAGCAAACATCATTCTTGAGAGCAAAATCCGTTGCCTTACGTTTTGCCATCCACTTTTCCAAAACGATTCAATAAAAATCGAACAAAACTTACCATGTCCTTTGCTAATCCAACTTGTCACATGTCATAATACAAATAGATTTCCTCAAATTTGGAGGGTAGATGAGTTTGAAATAACGGTGAAAAAAAAATATAAATCTGATGGCAGTGTCGACGATTATAATGGCGGTACATATAGATTTGACAAAACTAGCTGGACTGCAGAAGAGCCTTGCAGTCTTCAACATCAGCTGCTTGAGACTCCAGCACTCCTTGTTCGGAAGCGTTGCTTGATGTAACGACTCTCATCACGCCGTCTAGTACAGCTTTCTTGAACCAGTCATCCTCCATTTTCTTCAGGACCTCCTTCACCACAATGAAGGTCACGCCACCGATCAAGATCAGCTTCCCCATGATCTCTCCAAAGTTACTCGGCGCCTTGGGGAGATCGATGCCTACATCATCCAATAGGGTCCCATACAGCAAACATCCGGATCCCAAGTCACCAGTCGTGATAACGTTCTTTACAAACAAATGTTCCAGGAGCTTAGCCACCGGGTCTACAATCGGTGGACTCTTCTCCAGCCCCAGAGAAATGGCCTCTTTAACGACCTCCGGATGATAAGATGGGGATTTCAGTTCCTCCACGCACTGCAACGCCTCGTCTAGGAGCCGAATACTGAAGTATTCCTCAAGGAGCGAAACTATTTTGCTTCGGAGCTTTACTGGAGTAAGAACTGCAGTTTCACGAACAAGGGCAGCAACTGGAGCTGGGATTGGTTTCGGTTTTGCTGGAGATAGACTTGCAGGCTCCACATTTGCACCGAAGCTTGCAGCACGGGAGGGAGGAGTACTTCCCCGCAGAAGAGCACTTGTTTTCCCACTGAGGCCAGCGCTCGCCTGAGGTAGGAGCTTTGAGTTAAATGATGTTGGTTTGCTAATTAATGGTGGTTGGACACGTCCGGCAGGCTGATTAGGTGATAGATCTGCCCTGGGCGTTGACCGGCCCCTAATAACTGCCCAGTTGTCATTATCTAGTCCAGGCATGCCTGGCATCTTCCTGGTTCCGGGCATTCCAGGCATCAAACCCCCCGTTCCAGGTCTATTGATCGGAAAGCCCCCAGGGCCACTGTTGCCTTGTCCACCTATACCACGTGCATTTCTGATGCTGGCTGCAGCACCCGGGCGAAGACCTAGATTTTTCTCGGCCTCAGAGTGGATTTCGGTGATAGTCTTGGCCTTAATCTGCATGGTCATGAGGAAATACTTGAACAGATTAGATTGATCTGATGTGATTAAATGATAATTTTGAATGAAAATGGCTATGTGTTACCTCCTCCCTTCTAGGGACCCAACGGTTCGCTCGCAGATCAATAACGTCGCGAACCATGAAACGCAGACGTGGGGCAAGCTGGGTGTTTTTCATCAGTTCTTTCAAACGGCTGAAGTAAACCTCATTTATCCTTCGAGATCTTGGGTTCTCATCAAGCTGCTTTCCAATAGTGTTAAAGAACTGACATATAGCCTCCACGTTCTCCTCAGTTGGGCAAGTTTTATTATCAGGCCCCAACAGCTCCTGTATCCCAAATAAAAGAGTGTCAAGACAGATATACATAGGAATTTATGATCTACAAAAAGTTCCAACAGCAAAAAGGAGAAACCTGAACAACGTGATGAACAAGCCTTTCAGGTATCATTTTCTGTCTCAAAAGCTCGCCAATGAGACGTATATTTCCAAGAGTACGAAGTTTCAGAAGTCTTTCTTTGTCCCTCCGTTCCTGCTCCTGATCAGGGCCAACCATCTGCTTAAGCTCTTCCCTCAGCTTTTCAGCACCTTCAAAAGCCTCTTGACAATTATTTAAGAGCACTCGCTTGAAAGTGATTTCTTTGCCACCAGGTTTTTCCGGAGGAAATGGAGGAAGCTTGTCATTGAGATCAGAGCACAATTGAGCATACATCGGACAGAATGTGGGTTCAAGCACTGCTTTGTCAAAGATCAACGATATAATGCCCTGAATTGCAATCAGAAACACAACTTCAGAGCCATGACAAGTACGACATACACAAGCATACATATGCCAAAGATAAAAGGCACAACCTCCAGGATCTCAGTCGACGTGATACCAGCATCCATGAGCTGACCCTTAAGGAGATCATATTTCTCAGGGGTCAGCTTGTTCAGTATTCTGCAATTCACGTGATAAGATATTTGAAGTGCATCCTCGACATTTCAAGTGCAAGATACTGCAATTTGTCGCATATAACGGAAAGTAAAGCTTCCTAAAATTATTACCCTTTTACAGTCCTCAATACACGGTCCTCTTCAGAAAGGGTGCCCCTTCGTGCAGACCATGGAACATCAGCCTTGACTAGAGCAGGAGCAGGTCCGCCCTGTTCGAAATGGAAGAAATTAATAATAGAAGTAAATCGCATATGGAATCTGAGGATGCCGAACAAGAATTAATCGCATAGAAGAAGTGAATTTCTGCAACTGGTTTGAACACGAATATAAGGATCCTTGCAATGAGCAAAAATTTCACAGATTCATTTACGAAACCAAATTTTGAAGTAAGATAACAGAATTCAAACAATTGCCCGAACACACTACAGCTATGCGATTACAAGGACAACCCACAGATAGCATTATCCGTTGAATTAATTACCCCTGAAGACTAACCGCTTCCGAGAGAAACAAAGTCACCTAAGTTGAGCTTTTGTTACACCCAACTAGATTCACTTTTTATGCAAATGCTTATTAAAGAAAGGAATCAAATGAATTAAGCAGCATTATTATCAAAAAACAAAAAAAAAATCTAAAAAAATCAAGGTGCAATAATGAAAAATGGAAGCAATGATCAGAAGCTAAACAGTAAATCAGCTTACCAAGTTTGACGAGATCTGTGCCCTGGCAAATTGTGAAGTAAACTGGTCCTGTTGATTTCCCTGATTGGATTCTTGAAGCCTGCCAGAAAGCTCTTGATTTTCACGAAGAGAGTCCCAAGATCTCTCTTCCCCTAGGACAGGAGCCTGTGCGGAACGACCACGCCAGTCACGATCATCCAGCTCTGAGTAGCGATTTTGCGGTTGGGCAGAAACCTGAAATACATAAACATGTCAGTGTTTACTGTTTCGGAAACTAAGGAGAAGAAAATTTGAGATAAACATACAAAGAATGCATTATAATTATTAAAAATAGAAAATCAAGGGTGCAGAGTTAGCAAACGATGGACTTGTCCATCCTCCACATATTAACTAACAGTGAGGATACCACAAAGCATAAGTGTGCCAACAAAAAAGAAAATGATAATAAGAGAGTCAACGACTACAACAGACACTTACATTGGTTTCTGCATGGCCCCACAATTGATCTTCACCGTGTAACTCGATGTCAATTTCCCTCTTGATCTTCAAGATTTCCTCAGGAGCCACCACCCCCTTGACAAATCAAGCACCAAAAAGAAGACAATTTTAGTTTGGATAGAATAACCTAAGAATTTGGTGAGGTTACAGAAAGAAAAGGTGTGCCGATAACAGCAAGATTTTTCATGCCAGGGAGATGCATAAAACGAATGATGAACTACGAAAGCTAATGGGAAGCAAGTAGAGTAGATTGTTAATGATCTAAACATAAATCCTTCATTTATCCTTCTATCCTTAACAATCAACATCCCAAGACAATCGTTCTTTTAGAAAGTGAAGCACGACAAGCAAATTGAAAGGCACAAAAACATTTCATTTCAGACACATTTTGCAGGACCTCCAACTTCAGGCATTTCCTGATGGGGATTCAATCACGAATAAACTCAACTCTGAGTGATCACTTGAAACACTTGAAACTGAGAACAATTAATTTAGACAGATAAACTAACAAAAAAAGAAAAATAGAAATAGAAAAATCTTACCTCTCTGAGTTCCAGTAGCTGATCCCGGGTGTACCGCAGGCGCTCTTGACCATCAAACCGAGTGTCACCGGTCTAAAACAACAAAAGCACAATTGATGAGTGTCCAACTCACCACTGAACAAAAGACATTGACAATCACAAAAGGAGATTGCAGGATAAGAGAACATTTAAGACCATTTTTTGACACATCATCTGTGATCATAGCTCAAATAACACTCGCGAAACGCTCAGATTCTTGCATGCTTGAAAATTTGCATAAACATTCCTTTTTCTTGCAAGATGAAACCCAAAAAGTGCCATGAAAGCATGGACGCTTATTGTCGAACTTGGTACAAAAGAGTTGACTTCGAAGCATTGCCACAACTTCATTACTACTGTATCGATGTTGGCAGGTTCCTTTATGTGAAAACTGAAGCTCTTAGCTTCCCCACCTAAAGTCTACACTTTACTCTCCGTCCATATTTACAGCAGGATACATATCTTATGCACACTGCCAAGAATTAGGACGTTATACTAACGGCATTCAGACAAATACTATCTGCATCCGCGGAAGCCAAAAGGTATTAAAAACATTTGGCGAATTATAAAGTACTGCATCATTTAAAAGCAAATACTCTCTGCCTCCGTAATCTATACCACACACACACATCAGAAAAACTTCTGGGATTTAATTGATAAATATTTCGAAATACTTACCATAAGGAAATCATAAATAGCATCTCCAAGCTACGATTACTTGGAGAATAACAAGAACAATGATAACCACGAGGAAAATCGTGCCTCAAGAAATGCAAGTACTCAACTCATAGAATCAACAATTAAAATAGAATCAGACCGTTGTTTTTGATATCAGACTAGGCAGTCAGTTAAGCAAAAAAGATAAGAAAACAGTTTGGCGGTGAATCACCCAGACAAGCTTACTATCAAGTGGCTGAATCCCTTGGCTGGACAGGGCGAATTAATCACTTCTTATTCCACTTATAAAACATCGAATCAACATGCTACAGCCAACACAAATCTCAACTCAGTCACAATATCAACCAACCACGTAAAACCAATCGGGAACTAATCCAAACTCCACTCGTTACAAACCAAACAAAAAACACATCTTTGGCAACTCTATACCCTAAAACACCCAATTTTCAGTCACAGTATCAGAAAACCAAACAAAACCAATCGTCGACTAATCGAAACCTAACAAACGATCACATCTTTCGCAACTCGATACCCTAAAATCCCTTAATTTTCAACTACAGGACAACAAATACATCCCAATCCAATTCCAATCCCATACAGAACAATCAAACAAGCATCAATCAGTCCACAGATCCAAATAATCACAACCACCAATCCAATCCACAAGCCAATCAGATCGGATCCAATCCAAATCGAATCGAAACCGAATCGGACCTTGAAGGAAGAGCCAACACCGCCGCCATGAGGACGAAGGAAGGAGAGATCGGAAGAACTCTGATTAGAAGAATCGAATCGAGGAGCGGCTGCTGCAGTAGCGGAGGCGGCGAAGAGTCTAGGGCCTCGATTGCCTCCTGGTCTCAAGCTAATCACTGTCTGGTCAGCCTGCATAACTCAGCTGATTCAACACTGAAATTCAATCAATCAAACTATCGAAACAGAATAAACTTGATCGATCGCCGGCGATGATTGATCGAGAGCGGTGATCGGCGGCGATGTGGCGGCCGCGGAGATGGGTGGATAGGGATAGGGATAGAGACAGATATGTGATAGAGAATTTTGAGATTTGGGGTTTTACTCTCTCTAGGGTTGTAGAGAGAGAAAGCGGGGGAGGCTGGTGAGGGCGGAGATTAGTATAGGAAAAAGGGAAACCCTTTTGCTTGGTCGGTCCACGATGTCGTGTGTTTTTTTCCTGCCCTAGTTTATTTATGCAGTTGTTCATTTATTTATGAGTATGTGAATTTTTTTATGAGACTTTGAATAAAACATCATCGTAAAAGTATGGTATTAATAAGCTAGTAAAGATCGATTAATAAAATTGATAAAATATATCATAACGGAAAATATTTTTATTTTGATTCGGTAAAGTGAATTCGTGAAAAAAATATTATAAAAAAATCTTTTAAATGTTAAATCAATCAATATGATTAATAAATCTTTTAAATTAATCAATCAATGAGATGCATGGGTGCCGTTGGATCCCAACAGCCGTGGGGTTTCTGAAAGTTGTCCCAGTACAAAACTTTTTCCTTAGGTCTGCGTCATGCAATTTAAGTTATACTGCAGGATATGGAATTTAGATTGAATATACTCAAACATAATATCATACTCCTGGTACAAAGTAACAAAGGATAAACATGCTCCCACCCTTTCAGAATATAAGTAACATTTAATTCGATATATTGATTTATGTGGGTTGAATTTGTATGAAATTAAATAAAAAAATATTTTTTCGATATTAAAGAGGTTTATTATAATATTTATGAAAAAAGATGATGCATGTATTATAACAACAGATGATTATTGTTTTGATATTCACGTAGATCAACTTTGTATTCATGTAGATCAACTTCCTCTCGAACCTGTATTCAACAATGCTCTTTAAAATATTGGTTTTAAAAATGAATCTCATTTTCTACAACCTATTCATGTAGATCAACTCGCTCTCGAACCTAAATCTAACAATGTTTTTCAAGATATTGATTTTAAGAATGAATCTTATTTTCTACAACCTATTCATGTAGATGAACTCTCTCTCGAACCTAAATTCAACAATGTTCTTCAAGATATGCAGTTTTGCTCAAACTCATGACGTCACACTCCAAAACTCAAGATGTGAATTATAATATATAACCTTATAATCCACGTCAGCTTTATAAAATTCATACACTAAAACTTCAAAAATCGAATTTACAATAATCACATATATTGTATCACATTAATCTCCGAAAGTCTATAAATAAGTTGTTTTAAATATACCCACAAATCAACTATTACACTTGAAATACGTGCAATTGGAATATTATGAGGTCCCTTGTCAAAGTATCCAAAACGATCAAGTTAATCCTGTGAATCTGTCGTAAAAATAACAGAGCATAAAAAACTGTCAGTTATGAAGTTGAGCGAGAAATATAACATATTGCATAACAAGTGACATACATATCAAAAAAGGTATAGGTTCAACGAGAAAAAAGAAAGAAAAAAGTTACGAGATTGATTTCAACACATTAAAACAATCGAAAGCATGAAAACATCCAAGCAAATGATAAGTATAAATTTTCAAGCACGCTCCCAAAATCACAAACAAAAATTAACACACACTCAAAGATTTATGCACATAGAATATGAAAACGTCGGCTCTAAAAACCTACATCCAGTCGAACTGAATGAAAAATAATCTTCGATGGCCATAAAAAAACTCAAACGATATAGATATCCAACTGATTCCAGATGCCAAATACCACTTGTTGAGACATTCTAGAGTCAAACCCCAACGGCTCTATTCCCTAGAAGGTGAGTAATCCTGCATTTAACCGACAAACAATATCTTGAGTCGCTTCCGAATGAAAAACGATCCTAGATTAGGATGAAAAATAACGACGTGGGAATCAAAACACGTCACATCAGAAAATAACAAAAAACAATAAAACATCATGAAAGGCTTTTAAAAGATATGAATCATCAAAAACAAGAATACAATGAAGCAAACAACGTTGCTTTTGACTTAATTAAATAGATACAATATATGTGTCTATAGAAAGAAGGTCATCAAATGGGTTTCCAAAGAAAGATAAGTGTACTAGACTCTCATATGAAATTTAAAGAATTAGCAAAGACTCACGGAAACATCAATTGAAACGAATATCCTGAATCAAGAACGAGAAATCAAAAAAACATCTTTATAAAATCTATAAGGATAGCTCGACATCTACTTGATAAATTAACTATATATTTTTTAATAACACTCCAATTTATATGCTATTAATTTTCTTATACCGTGTAAACTTTAAGAAATTGATTGATGGTGATGGTAGTTTTCTTCTTCTGCTCTTAGTCGCGTGAGATAATGAGATGAGAAACTGACATAGTCGGCTTGGAATTTTAGGCTTAGAAGATTTTATTTGGGTTTTTATATGAGATGATATAAGATCCATCAATAAATAAGATAATTTATCCTTAAAACTAAATTATTCCTCTTTTTTTATTCAAGAATAATTAATAACATAATAATACTTTACCAAACATATCTTATTCGAATCAAAACCAAGATTTTATTTATCAAATATGTAATTCCAACTATATAAATATAAAAACGATTATATATTGACTCAAAGATAAAAATCACATAAAAATATGAATTAGGGTCGGCATATTACACATGACTTCCTAGATATGCCGCCACAGCAGTGTTTTCATCCTGTGTTCTCACTCGCATTCTATTGCACTAACGTAGCGCCAACGACGCTCCTTTCACCTGCTTGTCGCCACTGCGGTCTCGTATGTCACCAATCGAGTTGGAACCATTGGTTCCTGTATCATACATCAGCATTTGAGGAGATGAGTTCATAGCAGCAAAACTAATAATGAGAAAAATAACTGAAGTTTACAACTAATCGTGAACTGTTCAGTTGCACTGGTTTTATGGTTCAAGAGGAGAAGATACCTTATCAGGATTCAATATGCATAGCCGTGGTTGGAAGTCCATATACCTGCATGCCGTGGAGCACATAAATTCTACTCTTATCAGACTCTCAATTCGAGATTCCGATATGTCAGGTTTATGACGGAGCATAGCCAAGTAGGCTCTGTTTCGAGATAATCTTCAGTCATCACAGAACTCTGAGGTAAAAGATACAAAGGGAAGGAAACCGAAGTTGCTTGAACACTTTGCATAGATCGACTCAGCTGTCTATCCGTTCACCTCTATACCGCTCATCGCAGAATGTACCTGAACAGAAATCTGCTTGCTCACAAGAAAACTACACAACGCAAACAGGTAAAAGCTCATCTTCCCTTTATTCAGAACATAGCAAGTCCAGGAGCTCTCTGTTCCGTTTCGCATTGCAGTTCAATAGATGAAATCACAATGAAGTACTTGGAATCGATTTAGAATGTTATTTTCTCAGAGATCTTGTCCACCAACTCTTCTCAGTACAGATCTTGCACATCATAGACTGCAGAAAAATGGCATGTTGCGGTGGTCTGCTGACTTCTTTGATGCAAGAATAGAAACTCACAGCCATATCATTCGGACATTTACAAAATAAGCCCCCAAGAAGACGGATGAATCGGTAAAGCTCATGCTTCAGATAAATATGTAACGAAACAACCAAGAAATGGATCCAACTAGAAGAATAGGGAAACGATCAACGTCATTTGGAGCCAGATTCCAGATCACTATGATGGTAACTAAAGCTCGAGCTGACCAGACTACCACCAAGTGGCGATCCGGTAGCAATCGGTACCAACTCTGATGTCGCATCCAAGTCAGTTGATGATGAAGATGATCCAGGAGATTCATACACCTTTGAAGTGCAGAAAACTTTATCATCTCTCCACTTCTATCTCAATCATAAACCTACTAGGAATCTTAACTGAAACTTCACATGCCTTGAACAATGAATATCAATCATGGGACCCTTGCCGGCCTTTGAATCTCAGACGATTGTTAACCATCATCCATTCTTTCAAGGACTTGCAAGGAGAAACTAACAGGACATCGACTATCATGGAATAGTCAATCCTTACAGCGTCTAATTTCTCCCTCCTTAAGATAAGGTTCAGAATTGAGCGCCTAAGTTCTGAAACAAATTGTAGACAATGTGAGGTCAATTGTCGAGATAATAAGTTTATTTTATACGAAGAGCAAGACATCATTCTGTGAACACAAGCTCTCGAAAGTTATGATTATGACATCTTGATTCTCAAGTTTGATTCTTTTACTTCTTTTGGACTAGCAATGTAGATCGAAACTGATAAGCTAAGCAGTGCATTAGCTTGTATTCTCGAGAAACGACAGAAAGTAATCAAAGCCAGGACGCATACCTGACAAGAAAGGTTGCCAATGGAGAGTAAGGCTGTCATCAACCCCGAAGAGAAAAAAGGCGTAACATCCAATTTGGACCAGCACTGTGCCCAGATATTAGTCGCTTCGCTTGGATAGAATGGAATGATTCACCAATAATCTCCACAGGAACAGACACCATCTTGAAAATGGTGAAATCTGTTAGCATCTCTAACAATGATAATCCTGTCCGTGATCTTGGATATGAACTTGGTAGCATTATGACAGTCTACGCAAACTCTTAGGTTCTTGAAGATCCTGATTTCTGTTCCGAGCTCAGTTGATATCAATCCAAAAGCAATTGCCAACTTTTCGCTATGGACATTTACCATGAGCTCCTTCTCTTCCTCCTCCACATCATGCAAAGTGATTGAGGCCTCGGTCAGAAATCCAGCCTCCTTCATTTTGGCAATCAACATCTCCAACTTCTCGTATATTGCTGCATATTGTGGATGAGACTTGTCACCAGATGTAAAGACATGGGACGTGTTGCCTATTTCTATGAGAGTACATCCCGGTGTCTTTGCTAACCTTCTGTTCTTTGCAACCTGGCGAATTGAAGCAGCCGCAGTAAAGTTACGATCAGCAGAGTAAATATTCGAGATAGAAACATAATGTCCAGTGTTTTCTGGATCCAACTGTTGCAACCTATCAGAAGCCATAAGAGCCAAGTCTGTGGCCTTGTGATTCAAGCAAGCACCAAGCAGTGAAGCCCATATTTGAGGACCAGGTTCAACAGGCATCTTCTCAATGAAATCCACGGCTTTTTGTAATTGTCCTGCTCTACCAAAGAGGTCAATCATGCAGGCATAGTGCTCGGTGAAGGGCTCGACATTATAATCATGGACCATGCATTCAAATATCTTATTTCCTTCGTCAACTAAGCCAGCATGACTACAAGCATACAAGACACAAAGGAAAGTAACCTCGCTGGGACTGATTTCTAGGTCCAACATGTCAAAGAAAAGCTTGACAGCTTTATGGCCAAGACCATGAAGGCCATATCCAGAGATCATGGCATTCCAAGAAACCACATTTTTGTCAGGAATCTCGTGAAATAGTTCCCGAGCCTTGACAATACTGCCACACTTGGCATACATGTCAATGAGTGCAGTTGAGACATAGATATTGGGAACAAGCCTATACTTGCTTATCAATTCATGAACCCATTTGCCTACAATGAGAGCTCCGAGTTGTGCACAGGCTGATAAGACGCTAGTGATGGTAACATGATTAGGATGCACGCCATATGCTTGCATTTCTTGGAAAAGTGAAATAGCCATTTGGTTCAAACCATGTTGAGCATGTCCTGATATCATGGCATTCCAAGATGCTAAACTCTTCTCTGGAGATTCATCAAAGAGCTTCCGAGCCAACTCAATTTCATTCTGCCTGCAGTAAACCGTAGTCACTGCGGTTGAAACAGAAGAAGCACTTATCAGCCCAGTTTTCACACAAAAACCATGGATGCACGAAACAAGATTGATGTATCCATAAGACGAGGAAACTGGAATCAATCCCACGAGTGTGCTCGAGTTTACCTTCTCCCCGTAACCAAGCAACTCATGGAAGAGTCTCACAGCACAATCGGTCTCATCATTGCAAGTAAACCCCGAAATCATAGCATTATAACATATCAAATCCGGTTTCCCAATCCGTCCAAACAACGACCTCGCGCCATCCAAGTCCCCACACTTCGCGTATAACGAAACAAGCCCAGTAAGAACCTGAATATGATCATGTAACCCGCTCTTCAACACCAAACACTGAATCCCCATCCCGAAATCCAACCACCCCAGCTCAGCCGCAGCAGGAATCACTGAAGCCAAACTCGACGAATCAATACCAACCCCACAACCCACCATTCTCCAAAACACCCTCATTGCATCCCCAAACAACCCACTCTTCACGAACCCCGAAACCATAGTGTTCCAAACCACAACATCCCTCTCAGACATTTCATCGAACAACTTATACGCATCCTCAATCTCCCCAAATCCCACATACATATTCACAATCGAAGCCCCAACATTCAAATTTCCATCAAACCCATCAACAATCACATTCCCATGAACCGATTTCCCCACTTTCCAATCATCCCAAATCAACCCAGCAGCCCCAATCAAAAACCCATAACTGTGCCCATTGGGTCTCAAAACCCCATCTTTCTTCAATTGTCCATAAACGGAAATCGAATCCCAACCCATTTGATTCTTGAAGAGACCCTCGATGAGGGCATTGAAGAGGAAGATATCGGGATTGGGTGTGGTGGAGACGAGGAGGCGGGCGCGGTGGAGCGAGCCATGGGAGCAGAGCTTTTGCGTGAGTTTTGTGGCGAGGTGCAGAGAAGTTGTGAGGTTGTTGATGATTATTTGTGCGTGGGTTTGTATGATTTGTGCTAGGGTTGTTGATTGTGAGAGGATTGTGAGGAATTTTGCGGTTTTGGTTTGGGTTGAGTTCATCTGTCGTGGATTTCATTTGCTATGGCGGCAAAGCTGTTGTCACAAAGGTAGAACCCATTATCCAACGGTTGCAGAAATCGACTCAAGGGATTATTAAACCATTCGATTTTGACTTGTAAAATAAAATCATGGTTTAAAATTCAATCGAATTGATTAAAGGATGATAAAATAATTAATGGAATTATCAATCCTGTGTAGGCAAAATTATGTCGATAAAAACATTTAAAAACAATCTTTTAATTATTTTAATAAGATAAGATTATGTATGTTTCGTTTTTTCAAAACTCAATCAAAAAAATATTGGATTGTTGTAATACTATGTAGATAAAATTTCTTAAAGCTCGTTTGATTTGGGATGTTACTATGCTGTCGATGTAATTTTTCAAGTTGGACTAGTATGAACAATCATATGGAAAATACTACTTTATCGTCCTAAATTTTATTATTTGGGAAAATACACTTTATTCTCTTATATTTAGTTCGAAAATACTTAAATTCTCACATATTTTTAATTATATAAATATCATATTGTAATATTTATTTTTGGCACTTAACACACATTGTCTCCTTGTATTCAAAGTTCCAGAGGATTAAAGACGCTTTAACTAATTGGATAGAGAAAATCAATCTTGATCTTTGATGTTCTCAATTTTTTTTAATTTTATTTTTCTGTTTATTATCAATTAATCATTTGAAAAAAATTTATTTTTTATTTTCATCTTATAAATATGATTCTTTTTTATTAAGAAAATGATATACAACTAACGAAGGCTACGTAAGTTTAGACAACCAACAAAGACAAGCAACTCATTTGAAAAATGAACCGCTGTATTAAAACCAAACTGATCCACATTCGGTAAAAAGAACCATCGATGTCGGAAAAAAAATTACACCAGGTAGCACACAAAGTGAAATGATCAATTTATCTCCATCCGGGTTAAATTACAATGGATGGACCAAAAAAACCAATTGGGTGTTTGTTATGGACGATATAACTGCCTTTCGGAATTCTTTTTCCGGATGAACAGTCAGCATTAAATCTTTCAAGGGTTATTTTTTCCGGATATATATACACAACAGAACACTATTATTTTGTATTATGATCAATATTCTTGAATACATTCCTGGATTGAATCGAATAACAAACCCACAAAAAAAAAAAAATGATGCAAACAACATCTTAGCCAAAAACAGCAAACATTCATTACAGAATCATACCATCCATGATACAAATAAACATTTAAGCATTTGATAATTGTCCTTGTTATGGAGGAGGCATCTCTCAAATCTTACAAGTTAATAATTTATAGACAATCATGTATCCACGGTTGTCGGCATTATCAATGGTCCATGTTGAATCCGTCATTTTGATCCCTTGCATGATGTAATCCATATACTTCAATACATACATCCTGCAATCATTACTGTAAGTTTTCTTGGGCCTTTCTTGACCATTAACAACTTGGGAGCTTAAGTTTTCTTGAACTTGTCGGGATGCAATGATCGAAGAAGATGTGCAAAGTATTCCGTCTGCATATCACAAAACGAACCAAATTAGTGAAGGAAAGGTAAAATCAATGGAAGAAAATCATTCCATGTACAAACTCACCAAATATTTGCTCTGTACATTATACATTTGGGCTAACATGTTGCAATCGGTATCCTCATATATAGGATCAAGAAGACACACAATCCATTTACGATATCCTCATACCATGAAGCAATCGGTATCCTTATGCAATCAGGGCTAACGATAGAAAAAGTTGCTCATTCCATCGTTGTTGAGCTTCTTCAAATAATTTACTGCAAACTGTGCATCCCCAATACTATCATCTCGAACATTTCTCAAATCGCGAAGCTCATTACGGAAATCTTTCTTATAAAATCCGACATTTATGATGCCTCCGGCTTCGCCAAAAGCACGTTCATCATTCTGCTCGTCCCGATTCCCCATTCGTCCATAAAGATATCAAAGATCTCATAACTGGAGTGATGTTCTCTCTTATGGACATAAGTTTCACTTTGTTAGGAGAAACCAGAGGATGATTATGACCGTCTTCATACCTTGTAACGACCCAAATGTCTTTCGTCGGACGATGAACGACGAATATTCTTGTTTTGAAACCCGTACGTTGTACACGATTTTGTTTTCTAATTTTTTTTTCCTTCACCTCTATCTCGTTGCTTTCGATTGTTGATTTCCCCATCAATCGACAAGTGAACATTCGTGAACATAAATCTTCTGAACGTGTGCATTTTCTACTGGTATTGATATTCACTTGAAATCTCGTGTTTTTTTGCAAAAACTTGGTAAAAAATCTCCGCTTCTTGCAATATGTTGAAAGTTTTACCCTCAAAAGACTCTGAATTCTCATATTCATCGTTTTGGATCGGATCATTGGAAGCCAAAACTTCTTCATCTTCGAATTCGTAATCAAAATGTGACTCCATGAGGAATTTTTGTGAAGTAAAAACAAACCGAAAATACTGTGAGTTGAACGAATGAAGAGCAAATATTTCTTTTTTCTATTTGTGTTTTTCAATAAATCGACACGTGAAGAAGTTTGCTTGATTGACATCAATTTCAGATCTTGTAAAATAATGATACATGTGAAGTTTTGATTAGTTAAACAGTCATTCGCTATAGATCTAAAACATGTAAAATAATGATACATGTGGAGTTTTGATTAGTTAACTGGTCATCCGCTATAAATTTCACCGGATTTCTAACGAATGCTCTACTTTTGAGGAACATTACATCGGATGAGATCCCATTTTAATCCAACATCACGGTGTACATATCATGTTACAAAACAGCATTCTAATAACTTCCTCGAAACTACCAGCAGCGCACAACTCGTGGTGTACATATCATGTTGCAAAACTATTAGTGTATTCGTATCAGTGTTACAGTATGTCATATTAGAACCACAATCTAGTATACGAAGACAAGAGTTGTAGCACAATCTCCTTTCCTGGTCTTGAAGATGAATCGATTGCATCAGTCTCGCAACTCGTCTCTGCTATGCACAGAAAGAGTTTACAGACTTTCTAAACTCTGCATTCAGCGACATGCTGCACTGCGCATCTATGCCTCTACATTTGCATGTGGCATTGACAATTACATGTAAAGAGAAGCAAACAAGAGCTCTTTGAGAGCTGAAAAGGGAATACAATATACACTTACAAGAACACTATCGAAAAACTAGAGCAGAAACGAATCATATGGGGAGGAAAACATTCATTACACTATTTCTCGAAACTGGGTGTCTATTGTCAGGAGTGTTAGTGCAGCCTTTAGATCGGCTGCTCTTTGTTCGTCGAGTCCTGCTGCAGTTGCATAAGTTGGGTTCTAAGGCTCTGCTCTTGTACCTGTTTAAGGCAGTGAGAATCAGGTAGCATATGGACAGAGTGGACTATACCATTTGAATCAAAGCGTCCTAAATATATCAACAACTCCGATGCAATTGACCGCAAGTAAGTGCCTCGCATAGAACAGGTCAAGACGGACTTATCAAATCAGAGCAGGAAATCAAATTAAGGAAGAGATGTCCAAGATAACAATCAAAACAGCACAGAAGGTCGAACTAGCAAATGGAAGCCTTGGATCTATAAATGGAACACGCCGACTAACCTGCAATACTGCCAATGAAGCCAACAGAGATTCGGACTCATCAAGCATGATCTTTTCATATGATGCTCGTTCAGCAAGCTCTGAAACCAGATAGTGAGCCCCTTCCACCTAATCCAAAACAGTAAACCATGTCAAACAGTAGATTCACAGTCATACTTTGGCTTCCCATACATTCAAAGGAGGAAGGAACGGAACGAAAATGGGCATGAACCTTACCTTGGGAAGAACAGAGGAGACAGAAGATCCCATCGCCTGCATCACATCAAGTGCTGAGCTGATTGCCACCTTCAAAGATTCTGTGTCTGTCTGCAGAAATGAAGAAATCAATCTGCTATCTTACAGGAAATCCTTGGGAAGAAAGAAAAGGTTGCTTTAATTAGATGAATAGCAAACTTCAAAGCTCAATACCTTAGCACCTCCAGTTAGTGGAACCCTGAGTGTGCTTGCCTCTAGATCTTTAGTCACTCCAGCCAGGGAAGCAGAATGATCTCTTTCGAGTAATGCCCAATCCTCGAGGTACGCCAACTGAAATTATTCAAGTTGATCAATAAAAGTCAATACAACATGATCCATACCACGAAGGGTCTCGAACAATTAATCAGTCACGCTGCCTAAACTAGCTCGTTCTGTGGTCATGCCGATGAGAACTACAGGAAGTAAAGACTAGTCATCATCCCGCAAAATCAAGTTTACTCCAGAAGTATTCAAAATCCAACATCTTCAAAAATAAATAAATACAATCCAACATCAGATTCAGCAACACATAAAAGCATTATTCCTTTTAAACAATGAAGGAAACTTAAATTCACTTCATTACTCACTGTTCTCAAGTCTACAACTTTTAGTAGCCACACAAAGTTAAATGAAGGAGTGATAACAATTTACAACAACCATTTGTTATCAACAAACAATAACTTGCCACTTTGTCAGAAGGCTGGTAACTCAAAAAAAAAAAAAAAACTGGTGAGAGTATTCAAGGAGCTCACTTGTTCACTCAAAACTAAGTTAAGCTTCAACTCCAGCTGCAGCCGCTGAAGCTCAATCTGCTTCGTGATCAATGACTCCTGCAGTGATAGAGTTGTTCTCCATACATTATAAAGTGATTGCTGCAATCACGAAAAGAGATCAGTGAAAACTAGTTCAGCTGACGAAATTCAAAAGAACACAAGTATCTGAAGAGAAAAATATATCACAGTCCTGTTATCAACTGATTCAAGTCAAGTTAGACTAAATTATGAAGTACAACAATTATAATAGAGGAGATAACCCATTTGATAGAACCTAGAATCAATTCAGCATGGCAAATACTGATCAACGATAACAGTGAACCGCAACGTGATAAAACATGACACAAAAGGATTGCATTTTCCTACCTCCACGGTTATTTTCTGAAGAGATAGAGCATCTTCTGAACATGCATTAGCAAAGCGCCACTGCAAATATCTGTTGTAAAATAACCGCAGCTGATGAGCATCTTCCAATTGCTTTGCACCCTTTTTCCCTTTTTTAATATCAACAATAAAGCTAAGAACAGAAGTACTGCTCGGTTTCCGGGTTGGACTAGATGGCTGTATCCGTGACGGACTTGTCCCCCTAGAAGACGTTGGAGTAGAGGGTCGGGTCCTAGATGGACTAGCCATACCTCTAGAGGTGGAGGTCCTACTTGGCGATGGCAAACGAATTCCAGGCAATGACCGAGTTGTGATCTTAGGAGTTACTGGTGCTGCTTTCTCCGAGGAGTTCGAAGAGCTAGTACTGAGCCTACGCATTTCCGATATCCCAACCAACATATCATCTATTGACTTCATATCCAGTTCCATTTCCCTGATTTCCTCCATCAAAGACAGGCTTTCTGCATCACTTGTCGATTTAACTGAACGTCTTGGAATCCCTTCATCAGACAGTCTTCTTAAAGAAGATTTCACTGGAGTGGAAAGCGAACTATTCGAGCTTTTACTACTCTTATTACCAGGATCCAAACCCCTAGACAACAAATTAGAAGATACTTTCCCGCTAGCTCTACTCGGCCATCTATGCTGATCAATCAGCCGGGACTGCAAAGCATCAGGTCTAGAGTTCTCTGACTGATTAGAAGAGCCTTTCCCCTTCATAGGACTCCTCTTTCTCTCAGGTGTTGGTTTCCTGACAACTGAGGTTGTTTCACCCTGCCTATGTGCCACGTTTGACGAAGATTTCAAAGCACGATCGGATAGTGTATGACTAGCAGGCTTTTCTTTCTTACTGACTGGAATCGAGATGGTATCTGACTGAAACGAAACACTAAGACTACGCATAGTGGAAGGCCATAGACCCTCCGGAAGCCTACTCCCTGCTAACTTTCTTGATGGTAACTCTACATTTGTATCCTGAACCGGCGTAGATGGTCCAATAGGTGAAGGCGGTGTCGAGGGTCGCTTCCTCTCAGCAGACACAGCTCTCTTTGGAGCCAATTGGGGCAACGGATTAACCGTCCTAGTAACATTTGGTGATTGGCTCCACCTTGAGACAGCAGCTGCCACCGGGGTGGTCGGCGACTTGTTCCTTGAACTGACCCCTCCTGTCCTAGACCTAGTGGCAACTCCTCCATCTTTATTATCTGATTGAACCAATGTTCTCCTAGGACTACTCGCCCCTGAACTCCTACCAAATTCTTCCTCTTCTTCACAAGCATCCATCCACACAACCCAAACTATAAGACATTGATGGATCTTCTAATACAATAAGGTAATATAGAGGCTGAAACTCTCATGTATTCCACCAACACCAATATCTCATAAGTCAGATCTTTTTTAGCCTCTCTGGTACAACTTCAAATCTGCCATTAATCCACAACCGAAAAGTGAGGTACTGCAGACACAACACATGAACTGTAGCAACAACTAAAGTGAGCAAAAAAGAGAAACAGTACAAGAATGAACCAAAACCAGGTGCTTGTATTCAGATGAAACCACTCAGATCTGATTGATCACAAATTCTAGCAAATGGGTACTTTAAATTCTTGAAGAAGAACCCAAAACCAACCCAGATCAGCAATGTGAGAGGAGGATCAGAATCAGATACCCAATGAAGGCAATACAGTCCGTGCAAAACGGAGTGGTTTGAAACGTGCATTAACGGTCATCACAGCGAGGGACACCAGCACACTAAAGGTCCTTGGGGAGAGAAGAGTGGGGCAGAGAATGGGGACCTTGTAATGGGAAGGTGTTGCAGGATGACATAAAAGGATATGTGCAAAATGAAAGAGGGCACTACCCTTTAACTCTTTTTTCAACCCACTCACTATATCCCCTTCACTGCATTCAGCCAAAAGCAGTCACTGACTGTGGATGAGGAAATGGGCACCAAAAGGATAGGTACAAATCACCAACATCTTATAATGTCTGAGTGACACAAAAAACTTCTTTTTTTTTTCCTTTTTTCTTTTGGGATAAAATCTCAAGTTTAAGCATCGTGGATGAAGAAACAAACAATGAGAGAAATCCGTCTTCTTTAAGTCCATACTCTAGCTCGATTCCAAAAATGGATAGGGGTAAAAGCATGAAATTACCTCGTGACAAGATCATTCAATCAAAAGTTTGAAAATAAAAAGAAAACCAACGCACCTCACCATACATAATCTAAACCATCAAACTCACTACGGTTTCTTCACATAGAATCTACTGTAGGAATAATTGGGATGATAAGATTATGCACGTGAATGAACTCTTCCCCCTACTTTATAGTTTCTGTTCTTGGATTTCATCCAACAACTTGAAACCAGTACAACTATAATATTGTACCTTTGCTCCTATGCAATGTCCACCGAAAAACAAAAGGCTTTGTTTGCTCTTACAGGATCAGTTACATTTCTTGGCATATCGAAGATGCCAGATTCATTATAGACTTCAACATAACATGTGAAGTGCACTATCATATGCGTTGGTAAAGAGTACAACATATCGGTATCTCGATGAGCTGCTGTACACGATATGATATGAGAACGAGGAAAGTGCACTAACAATCTATCCTTGTTAAGACATGTTCATGTGTAATTGGGACCATTCACAATAGATGAAGAGAGCACATATGACGAGCTTAGATTTTGTGAAGGCTATGTTGTACACAATGAGATGTCGTTGGCTCACCATATACAAGAACAAAAAAAACTACTAACATTTATCTCAATAGACATAGTTAGGAATATAAATGCAACGATATCATTCTCATCTGCTTTGCACATATCAGATTGTCACTAACCCATTTTAAAACATCTAGAGTATTGTCTGAAGTGTTGATTGTCTAGGATGGGTTATTATCCAAACCTAGACACATTAAGGGGGGCTTTTATGCAGAAGTACCACATCGGTATATAATATGATCAACTCAGTGACAAGCACTTCTCCCTAAGAATATTAATGAGGTTCAACACCTTTTGACAGATAAAGCTCAATACCAATAAACCCTCCCCCTAGCCATATTGATAGGGTTCGACTCGACCACTCTTGACGACATCAGAAAACGAACTCTCCCTAAATAAAATGAGGGATAAAATTACATATATCTCATGCTCCATATTATAAGGAGTATCAGTAGGAGTGCTAAATGCCCTAGCTCCTCCAATGCACTATTCATGAAAACTCTCCACAGGCCTCTTGTATCTCAAAGTTAAACGAAACTCTCTTATCATCCACCAATCGCATCGAGAGTTTTGGATTAGGAAAAAATATACTGTATTAAAATTTATAATCCGATCATTGTGCAAAAACTAACCCAAACATCAACAACGTCGTAATTTTTTTTCAATCGTCAACAAATCAAACCCTAATCAGAAATCAGGTACCTCATTTCACCTTTTTCACCAATGCCTGCCAAAATCTCGTCGCTTCCATGCCTTTGATCGAGTCTTGAATCGTCGAATTAGTGATTCAATTGCAAATCAAACAACAAATCTCGAATTTCAACGGCGATGGTGGATGAGAGGAAACAGAGAAGCGAAAGAGAAAAATGGTCGAAGAAGAGGAGAAGACGTTTAGGAAATGAGAAGATGACGTTGATTTCGCGCCACCTCGTTTGACACAGAGACTAAGGATGATGATCGATCGATGACTCAATCTCTGTAAAATTGCATTGACAAATGCGATCATAAATCCTAACATACCAATCATCTCATAAACATCGTATAAAAAAGTTAAATGAAAGGATGTATGATATATTATCACATAAAAAATATAATGAAAGTTTTATTTATGTTTATATTGATTTTTTTTTTTGAAATCAATAATTTTTAAAGTTTAAAATTTTAAAAAATAATTATTCAGTGGATTTGTGAGGGACAGTAACTGCAATCCCATATCCCATTATAAATTATATATGGGTGCATTGTAATTTTGTACATATCAATTTTTAAAATCGAAATGGATTCTAAAATATTATTGAAATTTTAATGGGATATCTTTGTCCAATTCTCTTTTTTTTTTCTTGTGATAATTTTAATTCCAATACGAAATTGGAAAGAACCTTTTTTCTCCCTCCATATGACTCAAATTTAAAATCACTCAAGAGAACCAAATTCTTATCCATTTGATTCAACGAATGTCACTTTGTGATCCCCTTTTTAATGGCAGCACGACGATAATAAATCATCCTTGAATCGGATATATGTGTTTCCACTGTCGATATGGTAACTCTGATCTTTTTTCTCGTACCATCATTATACACCCGAGTCATGGCACATGTTACTGGTTATATTGTTGATCTGATTAGTGTTGTAGCGTGTGCATGATTGATGAATTATTTGCAGCCGAAACGGGCTGGCTTTCGACAGCATTGATACAAACAGAAACTGTAATATATGGTGGTTGATCAGTCCTTGGATTAATCTTAACTGCTATCAAACTAAGCTTCTGTTTCTGTCTATTATCTATACGCAGGTTTAGACAACTATTACAGGATAGGAAAGGTACGAACTAGGCTAGGCTGTTTCCGATAACAAAGTTCCGCGCTACAATACAGGATTTCTACGTAGGTGTCTCTCGTCGAAAATGCGCTGTATCAAATGCGACATCACAGTATACTTGTTAGAGAGTCATGTGCCTCTATATGGTGATCGTCTGTATGGAACAAAAGGTATGGTAATGGTGCACCTCAAGCGCCGAAGTCCACCCATTATTGTTTGTGGGATGGTTAAGTGGAAGAAAAATGGCAATGCCTCATGCACCAAGGCATCAAGCAAAGATGTATTTAGGCAAATGGTATGGTCCATCTCTACACTACTCCTCATGTCTTGCATAACTCATTAGATTCATAAGTCAATGACTCTTTTACAAACAACATGCTTGCATCTCGAAATCGTTTGAAATGTATATCATATAGTACTTGTTAAAAATGATTGTTTTCAGATTTTATGGTGGGATATCGAATCCTTGATCACGTGATTAAGAAAAAAGTTATATACCCCACGGTCGTGTCACGAGTATCAGGATAGATTTGGCTACTCTTTAACATAGTCGAGCCTGTGGGAAAAGTGAGCACGGACCATGACTCCTAATGAGATGAACACACACACCATTGTCCTTCTCTACCTCCTCGTATGTTAAAAGCATACCCTTTAAAGCAAATGCGGTCCTTTGCTCCTTTTGTTAAAGCTTATACGTGAAATGCCTCATGGTCTATGGAGATGATTCTTCGCTTTTCTTTTTATCGTCCCTTCGCTTTCTTTTGAAGCAAACAGAACTCATATAACCGGTGAACCTTTGACGAGACGAGACAGAAAAACTCAGTCTAGTCTCATCCACAAGAATTTTACCACTGTAACAGTGACAACCAGGGAAGATATCATCGACAATACAGAAATTAGGCGATATTAACTCCCACAATCAAACATTTCCCAGCATTTGTGTACATCCAGACCAATAATTAGGGCATTGGATACACCACGGCATAGCGTTTCCTATGAACCACATGCATCAGGAAGACAGAAAGTATGTACTGCTATAAACCAATGAACTACAACATCGCGTATGAAAACTTGACTACCAGTCTATAAAATGTTGCAGGATGCAGCATACAGTTCTCTTCCTCCTGCTCTGCCTTGATGGAAAAGTTCCAAGAGTAACCTGAAATTTGGGTGATAATCCTCGGATGGCAGCATATGAGGTCGACTATCATTCTGCAGTTAAACACTCAGTGCTCTTTAATGGCGAGGCGAATTTGGTTGCTTGTTTCAAATTCCACAAGACTCTTTAACTCAGTCTTCTTTACTGTTTAGTACTTCACGAGTGCAGAATTTTGAGCCTTGCCCAACACAGACTCAATGCTGCCTGTAAATAAGCCTGCGTACATGCCATCAACAGCAGCACTAACGATACCACTAGCATATCCTGCTCCTTCTCTGATCGGATAGAGTCCTTTTAAGGACAAGCTCTCATATGTGTCTACATCACGAGGAATCTGAACAGGCGAGCTGGTTGTTGTCTGTATAAGCAAAAATGCCAATTGAGAGCCAAAACCCAAGGAGGATGTAGCAAATATAGATATTTTGATTCAACAATGCAACCAATCAACACAAGGTGAACCAGAAATCGACACAATCAGACTACGAAGAGCAATGAAAAATCAACCCAAAAAAAAAAAAAAAAAACAATACCTCAACTCCATGTAGAAGAGCAGCATCTGAGATGAATCCTCACAACTGCACAATCAGATGAGGAAAGCAAATAAGACATTGTGGCTTGCTACTTTCAGTGAATGACAATAATGCCCCTAATTAAGTATGACACGAGGAGCCAATACAACAGACCTCGCTCTCAAACGTCGCGATTGAATCTTGTAGGGCCTTCGTTATGTGACTTGGGAAAAGCTCATGTAGACTTGCTGGTTTTACTCCCACCCGGTAGCTAGATGTTGGTATAGGTCCACCTGAACGCTGTGAAAATGACATGCCATTGATGCAGAGCTCGGATGGATCTGTGCTTGTAAGAACAATCTGAAACCGGACAAAGGAGTGACTCTAGATCCTCTTAGAAGAAACATCTATGTAAAGCGCAGCAAACCAGAATAATAGAGATAATCCCGTAACATTCTCAACTATTCTCCTTCATGAATAATAGGAATGAGAAATTTACCTGCCCACCAGGACACATGCAAAAAGAATAGCATCCATAATTTGCAGCATCTGAGGGAGACTTCCCAGTAACGTACTTGGAAACCTTGTAATCTGCAACAGGCAACTTTCCACGTCCTCGGCGAACTTCAGCAGCCAATGCAGAATACTACATGTTCATGGCAACAAGCTTATTGGTACCAAACCAACCACGAAATACTCACTACCTTAAAAAATAATTCAGCATGCATTGCCAACCTGCACTCTGTTTATAAGTTCCTGAGGATGTTCAACACGCAGGCCAACCTGGTCAGTCAACAATGAAGGTGATATGTTAATCTAAGAGAAAAAGAAAAAATCTATCATGAAATAAATACAATATTAGCAAGGAGGTTAATAAAAGGTAAAAGCATAATTCTTGAATAATCAAATCCAAGAACTAATTGAGAAATATGCAGTTTAAAGTCAAAACCTGCATCACCCTCAGATAAATATGGTGACATCAGTCCTAACATTGAAAAGCATTGAAACTTTTTTATAGGAACAACATGCAACAATCAATCTCGATGCTAAAGGATGAAAACAAGAATGAAAATGACAAGGATAAAGCCATAATAAAATAGTTCAATGATATAAAAGAACATACTGCAAAGTCTTTTGGCACCAATTCCACATTGTGTGAAAGAAGCATCTCATAAACATCTCTAGCAGAATGCCCAACCCCGAGAACAACTGCATCAAAGCCCAGCTCCAGCTTCTCAGATACCAAGTCTCTGGTGCAGTTGGACACCGTTACTCCTTTTAAAACTTCACCTTCCACAAGAAGATCATCTGACTCTAGTCCCAAACTTTATAGAAACCTGAGCATATTGAAAAGTCACTAAGCAAAGGAGAAGAATGATAGCATAGTTTACCCATTCATAAATATCTCATTGAATGGACTGGAAGTCCGTAGAGAGCAACTCACACCCAGTGCTTGAAGATGTTGTCGCAGACTCCTAAGTAGCGGCACTAACCTATCTGTACCAAGATGAGGTTTCCCATCAACCAAGATATTTTCAGGTGCTCCAAAGCGAACTAGTGTCTTCAAGACCTGGAATTAAAATACCAGACCATTATGATGAACTTAAAAACCTAAGAAGAGAAAGAAGCCCAATATATATTGACCCTGACAACTTGTAATGTATAAAACCAAATAGAGGCTCCAGCTGCACCTACAACATTCTACAGGCAAAGAAGTTAGTATAGTGCAGAATATCGAAATTGCTACAAAAGAACTATCTCTTACTGCTTGAACAACAGAACTGTCTTTCCCGATTCTGGTCACGAGCTTGCCGTCACTCCAGGTACCTGCACCACCCTCCCATACGTTAAGTTCTTTTGGCAAGTGTAAGATCTCAGAAAGCTACTTATTACATTACAGAATCAATTTTCCCAACAAAATAAAATAAAACAAAATAAAAAGTCCCAAGAAAATCACCTCTCCATAGCAAAAGTTGCTTTCTGATTGTATTATCAGACGAACTACAAAAGCACCAATATCTCGTCCTCTTTGCTCAACAGGCTGCCCTCGCTCAATCAATGTAACATCTGCACCAAGCTCAGCAAGCACTAGAGTAGCAAACAAACCCGATGGCCCGCTACCTACTCTCGGTTTCTGATATGGGAGGTGCTTGACAGTACCATTTGACTTGATGTCTCCCTCGCCAGATTCTTTCTGTTCCTTGTCCACTTTACAGTCGTGTATTATATTATCAAGTCACTAGAAACTTTTTCGTCGGAGATGTGCTCCACAAACCAAACTTCGGGCTTCAATTCAGAACTGAACTCCCATGCACGAGGTTGCAAATCTAGTAGTTTTCTCACATCCATATCTACCGTATATACAAACTTAGGTTCCTTCACTTTCTGGAACATCCAATTACACAAAATCAAAGTTTCATCCATCAATGCAAACAGACATTGAATTATCCATTTATGCAATGGCACATACAAAGACAAGCTCAGCGCATCACGTGATCTTAAAGAACTTAAAGCAAGGACCATAGAATTCAAAGCCCTCGACTTGTCACAACCAGTCGCAAAGCTGCACAAGCAATCATGTGTTTTGGTTACAACTTGCTTAGCTAAAAGACGTCAGCAACTCGATCGACTAGTAGGGCCAGTTGCGGCCTCAGGATCAATTTGCCCCTACTCATTTATCCTCTTTTATCTATTACCATGATTCACATTTTTCTTCCTTGCTTTCTCTCTACTTCCTTCATTTCTCCTTACTATTAGCTCTCGGCATCATCTAGCTATAAAAAAAAACACAGGGAACATTCCAGTCAGGCCATTGGGTCATTAGGCGGGGCAAAAAAAAATCCAACATTCACATTTCTATTATGTTTTAATTCTCATCATCCTCTTGATGTAACTACGACATGACAACTATGACAAGTAGACAAACGGCATCGACAACAACTCAGTTAATCCCACCATTTATCAGGGAGGGCCACATGTACACAGTCTTACTCCTATCCAACAAGCACACAAAAAGTGACACGAAAAACCACTTCACCAACCTTCCTAGCATCCAATGACTTCCTCACCACCGTGAACGCCTCCTCCGGCAACATCGACGCCACCTGCACCACCACACACAACAAACCCCTTAAATCAATCCCAATTCTACATCACACCTACAAACAATCAAAACCCTAAACCCTAACCCTCAAATTACCGGAAACTCCAACACCTTCGCGATCCATTCCATCAACGCCCCCGAGATCCCGAACCAGTCCTTCCCGGGATCATCCCCCACCTCGACCCACATTCCTAAACCTCCACGTCCCCTCGAACTTGTCTCTCGCATCGATGCTGAGCTTCTCAGTGTAGATTTGACGAAGCCGCCTCTTCTCCGACGGGTACCGCCGCTTCCATGAGCGGCGAGGGGAGCGATTCGAGCATCGGATTAAGGGACGGTGAAGGGAGACGCAGGGTTTTGGGGAGGGGAAGGGGAAAGGGAAGGGTAGGGTTTGTGAGAGAGTGAAGAGAGACATGGTGGAATCGAGGAGTGTGGGAAAAGGGGAAGGATAAGGTTGGAGTAGTGAAGTCGATGATCTTTCGGATCTATTAGGCTCGACAACGTCAATATTTTGTGATATTAATTCAAATTAATTAAAACTTTGGAAATTTTAGGTGCATGGTACGATTATGAATCGAAATTCAATTTAAAAAATTAATATATTTTTTTTTATTTGTTTAATTATGTTTTTATTGTATATGTTTCGAAAGGATAATGTTAATTAATAATGAAGCATAATTTTTCATATTATCTTGTATTGAATGTTGAAAAATTTATTTATAATGCAAAGTTCGTGAAACAAAGGAATTATGTTGTTTCTTGGTGGTTTTGAAGAAGTGTCGTACCCCATTATCACATGATAAGAGCAAAATGTTGTTTATTGTTGAGATAATTAGCTAATCTTGTTCAACATTTATCCCTTGCAGTTTTTCTAATATTTTGATGATACATCTTGTACTCTTGAGGAGTATCCAAGACTTTGAAGATCAATATAGAATACGAGAAGGACGGTACAATTAAACCAATGTTGACGAGAAGCAGAATGCTTGATCGTTTCTATTCATACCTAGCTTACAATACTGCATGATCATTCAACAAAAATTAGAAAATCAACAAATCTTGTACACACATACTATTAGCATTGAAAAAATAACAACCACCACCATCCAATATCTGATGAGCACACAATTCAGCATTCTAAGTTTCATACCTATACAAAAAATAAAGACCTTAACGGAAATATAAGCATTATAACAATCTATAAGGTTATCGGGATTCATCATCAAACCAAATTTCTGAATCCCATTAGCTGAACAAAGAGCAATACCTGCTGAGACAAGGGGGTAAACTGGAATATTTGCGGGCGACAAAAACCCAGTATGGAAACTGATTTTACATTGTTATATTACAAAAACCCTCTCCATCTTCTGAAATATCATGCAAGAACCTCGGAAGTGAAGCGACCCGAGGTAGACTGAGCAGCAGGTCGCTGAAGGAATCTTTTCTCGACATCGCCGGAGCTGGCTTGAAGCCAGAGAAATCAGGTCCATCCTCGCCGGACACTGTTCTGTCTAGTCGAGCAGAATCCGAGTAAGCTGATTCCGAGTTATGGAAGAAGAGAGGATCCTGTCGCCCTTCAGATTCTACAAAGCTTCTTTCGCCCGTCAATTTAACTCCATTAGCAGGGTCATTGTCCTGCAGAAGGCAGGCTAGGGAATTGACCCGTGACATGATGAATTTCTCGTCCGCAGTCGATTGTGAATCACCAAGGAGGTGTTGGGCAATATCTTCAAGAACTCTACGCGCCTCGGTCCCTTTGTTGGTGATTGGTGCGGTCTGGGAACTTGTTTGTCCCCAAATGCAGTTCCCAATGTGATTCACCATATCAGACATAGACATAGATGGGCGAAGACCTTGCCTTATCAGTTGTTCCCAGTTTTTCGAGTTCTTCAGACAATCGGCCACAGACCCCATTGCTTCCATGGCACGCATATCCATCACTAGAAAAAACATAAGCATGTGAGGAAGAGTTTGTCCAAAGAAGACAATAGGGAAAGAAAAATCTTCATATTTGCAGTCAACTTATATCAATGTGATGATGAATGCTACTTTACACCCAAGCTTAAATTTGAGTTCCAATTTTGCCTCATCTCATCCGCTTACAATGGGTAACCTATAGGTCCATTCAGGAAAAGTAACAAAATGTAACAGATGCCTCATGCACTATCTATTCTGTATAAAACAAAAACGAATTTGCATAAATATACTTTCTCATTCATTCAACTTGCATAAATATACATGGGACTTATTGATTTCAGGCTCTTGACTTACACGAATTTGCTAAACAAGGAAGATTATTTACAGTTCCTGTAAATTAGCAATTACACATTCCATAGGATTGGCAAATCTCCAAGAATAACAAGATTCGGACGGGAGAATCAACTCTTGCTATTACATAGGACATGATACTTGGTACCGCAACAGAATGAATGTTCAAAACCTAATTAGAAAGAGCATGCCCATGCAACATGGGACAGTCGACAGATACAACTATTCGTGACACAATCTAATCCAACCCATATAGTGTGGTTTCAAGTAGAAAACCTATCCTTAACCCACCTACCTTACTACATAGTTCTACCGCATGAAACTGAATCCCAAACTCCACCCCGCGGCCAAACAATAATGATGTCGCAAATTGCTTAAACTTCAACAAAATAAATAAGATACACATGAAAATCCGACTTACCAGAGCTTGGTGAAGGAGCTTCGGGCAGGACATTTTCTATTTTCCTACTAGTGATTTCCTCTTGCTTGAGGGTCACAGGAGAGGCCTGGCCTATCATAGGAGAGGCTTGGGGTAGCATTGGAGATGTCGTATCCTGAAAGAGAGTTATGTTGGGTCCCCTAATGTAATCCGCAGGATCCAGACCAAGATTTTCAGCGTCATCTGAATGAGTGAAAACAGGACCTTGAGCATCAAAGTATGGAGAATCCAATACTATTTCTGGTTGATGACTCAGAAAATTGAGCCGAGCGTCACACTGAATTAGTTTCTCAAAATGCTTGTTTAATAGCCCATGTGGAACCTGCAAAAAATGTCGCCTGTAGAGTACAACATTGTAAATTCAATTCGTTGCACTTTCCAACAAAAATTTTCGTAGAGTACCAAATAAGAGTAGAAGAGTGAAAACGGCAGAAACAGAATGCCGTCCATCAGTATAAATCACAGCTAAAATTCTTCAGAGAAACGAAGAAGTATTATTTGGATGAATTTTTCAGTGGAAGATCGACCACTTATTTGTTACCTACTGTTTGATAACATTAAACACCATGATGAGTAGTTTAACTCAAAAAGAGGAAGATAGAATCAGAGAGACCGCTCATACCTGTGCAAGCTGGCATTCTCATCAGTAAAATCTGTAGTGGCCACCCATAATGTGTGCTTCCTGGGTTGCGGGTTGGTTTCTCGGAAGAATAGTGGTTGCCGTGCCAACTGCATACACAAGTTTCACCTTTTACATGTGTACCAAAATTGAGTTTGCAAACGGACTATGACTGATGAAGTAGCAAATTAGCAAATTACCACTACAGTTAAAGTAGCAGGTCCATCTTCCGATATGTTTGCCTTCAACCCCATGATATCTGACCATTGGATTTCAATTTTACTTTTCAGACCACCTTCAAGAATTTCCCACACAAGCTTATGCTTTGCAAAATAGCACTTTCCAACCAAATCGCCTTCATGTTTCGAAGCATACTGATAATGGAGAAAACTGTCAGCCTTGCAAGGAAAATCACCAAGAAATCCAAATAAAAAACAGCCTCAGGAAGAAAATGCTCACCTCCCAATCACCTATCTTCAGAATAGAAGCAGGAAAGTTTGCAGCCTTCAACTTGTCAGCATTATTTGAGCTACCCTTTGTGGCGCTCTTTTCTTTTAAATTAGCATCGTCATTGGGTTGAGACCCAAGCTTAGATGAATTTCCTTGTGAAAGCCTTAGTTGGATCAACTCCAAGAGAGATGGACTCTTCCGCAACCTCAAACCCAAAGGACTAGGTTCATCAAGAGGATTATATTGTGCAGGGCTGACTGGAAATAAGTCACGACCAGAATTTAACTGCAAGTCGATTACAAATCAGTTTAATAAATAAGAACA
>LIEC01012578.1:0-39257 GCA_001925005.1 Drosera capensis | reverse complement strand
TTTCTTTTAAATTAGCATCGTCATTGGGTTGAGACCCAAGCTTAGATGAATTTCCTTGTGAAAGCCTTATTTGGATCAACTCCAAGAGAGACGGACTCTTCCGCAACCTCAAACCCAAAGGACTAGGTTCATCAAGAGGATTATATTGTGCAGGGCTGACTGGAAATAAGTCACGACCAGAATTTAACTGCAAGTCGATTACAAATCAGTTTAATAAATAAGAACACCGTCAATCACAGAAAAACTTGCAACTACAAGTCAAATTCTAAGTAAGAAAAAGAGCTTAACTACTGTTATTTTAGTAAGAAGACACCCAACTAAAAAAATCCTACGGGCTTGTATGCCAAAAGATCCAATACCTAGCCAGGGAAAAAACACAAAACGTAACAAGAAGAATACAATATATGTCTTTCTTGTATAGCCCCCACGAATAGGCTCGTAAAAAGTCTCCTTATCAGCATTGTTTTGCAATAATGTTGAAATGTCGGAATCTAACACACATTTAAGTGACAATTCAACTCTCTTAACGACTCGACACCACTTCAGAGTTGAGAGCACGAGAGGTCCTTCAGCCCGGAATTGCTTTAAAGATCACATCCCAACAAGAGCTTACTTCACATTAGTTGTTAACAATCAACAAAACAACAACAACAACGAACCACATCAAAACCCCCAATCAGGATTACTCCAATAACTAGTCATGAGCCATCAATAATTGAATCTATCAAACTACATCAAACACCATCAGATTAACACCAAACTCAGCAACCCCACATCAGAAAAATGCTCAACCATCTTCATCACAACGAACAACACGATAATATCAAGAAACCACATAACAATCGAAACATTCACATTTCCACCTCAATTCAAAATACCCAATCACACTCAACGGATCAAACCCAATAGGTTCCCCCAACAACCTGATGATCAACAACCCCCGGCGCAGACGACATCTTAATCCGTTTCCCCTCTCCACCGCGTCCATCCTCCCCTGCTTCCCCCACCTCCTCGATCTTTACCGGAACCCTAACCCCAACCGGCGCCGCCGTCTCCGTCCTCCGCCGCCGGCTTCCCGTCCCCGAAAAATGAACCATCGATCCAATTCCCAAATCACAACGAATCCTGATGAAATCGACAAATCAAGAATTCGATTCGAATGGAAATCGAATCGAATCGAATCGGAGAAGATTGAATCTCGGAAACCCTAGGAGAGAGAAAACCGCGTGACACTAGAGAGAGAAAATGAAAACGCGGAGCAGCGAAACGCGGTCAGCGGAGAATGGACGAAGGCGGCGGTGTAATGAAATGACATATTTGGGTTATGAAATGACCGTTTTGGGGTTGGGAGGTGAAAGGGAGGGGTAGAAGGGGAAGGGTGTTTTGGGGATTTCGAGGAGGAAGCGTGTGTGGATTTGGGAATGGGTGTGAATAAACAGATATATGTGGGACCCGTGGGAGAGTTTTGGATAGGGAATGGAATGAGCTGTCTTTGATTTGACCGTGTGCGAGACAGATAGCTGAGTCTAACGATAAAATTAAAATAAGTGTAGTCATCGGTCATTCTTATAATTTGATATAAAAAATATTTTGATCATATTAGAATTTCTGTTATGTTTCCGAAAAAAAATTTTAATTTTAAAACCAAATAATTTCAAAATTATAAAACTCTTGTTTTAATGAATGATTTTATTTTCGAACCATATGATTTCAAATGACTTTTAAACTAATATGTTATTTACGTGTTGCGTGGATTATTTTATTTTCTTTCCGTCCCATAAAAAATAATATAAAATATATATGTATTGTATTTTTTTATGAAAAGAAATAAATATATATTTTTCAATCATATGAAAAACAATTTGCTAATATTATGAATGACAACATAAAGATATATATCGTAATTCAAATAGTTATGTGAAACAATAATGAATTTCTTATATTATTCATTCACGTTTTAAAACACATTAAAAAGGTCTAATATGCAACAATAAAGATTGAAGGTTTCTTCTGATGAGTTCTTTAAATAATATCGTAATGAAAGGCACAATATTGTCAGAAATAGCCTGAACAACAAAACATACAGAAATGCTGGAATAATCTGTGTTGGATTAGCGTTGGGTCATCTAGTCTCAATTTGACAAATGTTTATAAGTAAACAGTAATTCCCTTTCCATTATGAAATACAACGCGCACACATCCATTCTAACATAATAGAATAGGAGTAGTTGTCACAACAAAACATACCAGCAAAAATAGTAGTAACAAACAATTACTTCAGAGAGGAGACATATCTGCGCCATGAAAACAATCAAGGTGATAAAAAATAAGCTCAAGAGGTTCATGACTGGATAGAAATACGACAGAACAAGACCAATGCCTGATCAACCAAGATAATTGCAATTACGATGTTATATAATGAAACCCGACAAATAGAAGTCACAGTCAATATCAAGAGAATGAACAGAAGTAAGAAACAATACCCATTATCAAACATGTCATTGCTTTCACTTAAACATAAATCCGAATTGTCATGTTGTGTCATCCGAAAATTTTCAGATTTACCAAGTCATTTGGTACATACAAATGAAAGTAATCTAATTAACCTTTACAAGATACTAATATACACCTTTTTCCAAAGATGTAAACTGATCCATACAACCACCTAAAATATTTGTTTTAGAAGCAAATTATTCTGTATCGAGGAGCAAATACGAAGAGGTTTGTCTTAAAATAATTATCATATAAAAAATTAAGAACGAAGTTAAGAAGTTCGATATCAATGAGAAGTGAAAGAATAAAAGAAGTTAGAGATGAAATTTAAAAATAATTATAAAAATTAAATGACATCAAGAAATTTTAATGAAGACTAGCCAAAACAAATTTTTGGGTGATTTGGTCAAAACTACACAGGGATGAAAATAATCCCAAAAAACTACATAATGAAACATAATTTTTAAACTACTAATCAAACCATAAGGTGCACTCGCTCCACTTCTTTGCCCATAATTTCAGTGTTTGTTATCTTGTGATTTGTTTATAAATAATCATCGATAAGTTAAACGTAATTGAGATGTACAAAAGAATGTCAATCTAATTCGACCAAGATCTCCGGCTTTTCGACTCGACCCTCCACGACAGCACCTCCTGCCTCGTCAGCTCCTTCGTCGACGACGTCGTTAACATCCATTCCATCCCCGTCTCCACCCTCGCCGGCGTCACCGAATCCCTCATCAACTCCAACCGTGAAGTTGTGTACATCATCCTCTGCTACAAGAAAGATATCTGAAACAATAAAGACGTACGTCTTTTCGTAACGGTTTTTGAGGTCGACAATGATGAGATGGAGGAAGAGGACGAGAAGGTGAAGGTGAGGGTCGGGGTTGGATCTGGAGTGGATCAGGAAAGGAAATGGAAGAAGAGGAGACGATTGGATTGTGCGTGTGAAATTATAATTCTTAAATAAAAAAATCCCGTGTTTATTTTTTTAGAATTATTTCTGAATAATTATTGTTTTTGATAATTTTCTCCAAATTTTTACATTTATATTATAAATTTACGAGAATAACCTTAAGAAAAATGTCAGCTGTTTCAACAATGCAAAACATAGTAGATATTCCCTGAAAACTTAAGTTGTTTTCATTAATTTATCGTGTAACACACAGAAGGAATTAGTTTCCCTGGCTTCTCCAGATCTCCTTTCTCACCACTCCCCCAAAACCTCCCAAAAATCCGAGCCGCCACCACCATGACAACCGCCCCCACAACACCCCCAAACCACCGCCAGCGCCTCCGCCGCCTCTCACTTTCCGGCTACATCGACGCCGTCCGATTCCTGCCACCACTCTCCGCCTTCGACTCATCCCTCATCATCTCCCTCTTCGACCCTTCCACCGCCTCCTCCTCCCTCCACCTCTGTCACTCCCTTTCCACCTCCACGACGCGCCGCCTCGTTTCGTGCCCCTCACGCGCCACCTCTATGAAGACCGCCAAATTAGGGTTTCATGATGATGATTCGATTATGGTCGCGTATTCTTGTTTCGATCAATCGATTCGATTTGTAATTCTTAGGAGGGAATATGAGGTTAGGAAGGAGATAATGATTGGGGGAGTAGGAGGGGATTCGATACATGAGGGGGAGGTGACGGGGATTGATGTGAGGGAAGGGGGAGAAGGGGAGTGTGTGAGTGTTGGGGAGGATGGGAGGGTGAATGTGGTAGGGATGAGGGAAGGGGGAGGGTTGTGGTGGAAGAAGGTGGTGGATGCGGGAGGGTTGGTGGGGTACGGGGCGGTGAAGTGGGGGTCGGGGACGGAGGTTGTGACGGGAGGAATGGGGTTTGGGGTTCAGTGGTGGGATTTGAGGAAACCGGGGGATGCCGTGCTGCAGTTTAAGGGGAATTGGTATGATGTCATTTGTATTGTTTTGGTGCTTGGTTGATGTTGGTGCAAATGCAATGTCGAGAATATGGAAATTTGAATGTTGGGGATGTGTGATGGATACAAAGTGGTTTTGAAGACCGTTGATATAGACAAGTGATCATAGGATTATTTATGTTTGGAGATGCAATGAGTGATCTAAAGTCTGGACATGTTTACAACTCATGGTGGGAATGCAGTGGTCTGGACATGTGATCTGATTATCTAGATTCGTGATTAATTCGAGCGGTTGCTGATGTTTGGAGATGCAATGAGTGATCTGAAGTCTTGGTTAACTATTTTAGTTGCTTATCAGAGGAACTAGGAGGAAAGATATCTCTATGAGATAATAGGATTGTTGCTCTCACATATCATGTTGAGCTAATTGATTGTGAAAAATTCTTTTTGTTACACTCTTACAGTTTACAAAATTTCAATCTGAGTGTTCGATATTTTTGGTGTCGTTCATAACATATATAGTAGTAAATCCTTGGTCACCAAGTCCAAGATTATTTGCATTATGTGGGATGTTGTATGTGAAATGGTAGTTATTATCTGTCTGGCATGCGCAATGCAAGGTGACCTAGAACTCTCACGAAGACAGGGTAAAACGAATGCTTTACGTTGTAGATGAGTTTTTGTGGGTTCGCCCATTTTGTGACATTTGCTGTATATCTTTGTGGATGTTATTTGTGCATGTTATCTTATAGTTGTGGGGTTTTGCAGGCCTCACAAATCTTCTTCTGGTATTGTGCACTCCATTGACATCCATCCATCAAGGAAACATATATGTTTGGTATGGTTTTCTTTCCATTATCAGGGCAACTTATGAGACGTATGTTTATTCAGTGTAAAACTTTGGTTTGCGTTTGATTCACATCATTGCTGCTGCCAGGTTTTTTCTTATTTAAACCATTTCTTTGTGTAGTACTCATAATTCTAAATAATTCAGAAATGACCTCCAGGTGAGTAGAACTTTCAACAAATCCAACGTGAATGAAGTAGTCTTAATGCTGGAACCTCTATTCCTGTGTATTTACTTCATAGCTAACATGGCAACTGTGTGAATCTGATATGAGATTGAACTCTTGGTCTCTCCCAACTTCCACTCTGTCAGTTGGCTAACAGACAACGTTTAGGGTTGTCTGAGTCACCTTTTTGTTGAAAATCCCAATAAGTCAAGGCCGTATACAAGCGATAAACACATGAAAGTTGTTTAGTTAGAGCTGAGTTGCTTGGTTGCTTTCTCCTGATATAGTTTTTGTTCATAGGCAGGAGGTTCTTCGGGTACTATATTTGCTTGGGACCTCAGGTGGCAACAGCAGCCAATAATCCTTTCAGGCTCCGGCATTGACAGGAGACTGGCTCATCCGGTGTCTGAAAGTGACATATGGGAAGTTCAGTTCGACAGCTACTCACAGTCCTCACACATCAGCAATTTCTCTCCGTCAAGGATGCTGCCTGTCATGATGTGTTCAGAAGATGGAATTCTCGCTTCCATTGAACAAGGTATGAATTACTAGATGAATAATGCCTAATCTATTCTTGAACCCATTAAAAATTTTCATCTCTTCTATCTTACTCATCGAACTCCTTTTTTGTGTAGGTCTGGAACCCATTGAACTATTGGCGGAGCCTTGTGCTATCAACAGCGTTGACATCGATAAACAGAATAACGCGGTAAGCAATTTTTCTTCTAAAGTCTGGCACCAATAGGGGAAAAATTCTACTATAAAAAAAATTATAGGATTATCATGCTATGGTAGTTGAGCGTTTATGTAAATGACAGCTCTTTGCGTTGCTTGGCAGAATGTTGTCTGCAGCTTGGAGTGGGAGTCTATTGCTATCCTCACGAGAACATAGTTTCTTTTGTTGGCTCAGCTTGCAAACCCATGGTCATTAACTTCTTGAGCGGACTACACCTCTCAGCAGAAGGGTGTAACTTGTCATGGAGCTGTAGAATGGTAAACATGTTCTGGTATCAACGCGAGTGCTAATTTGTGGGATTGTTGCGGCTGTAATGTATGTTTCATATGGTGCGCCCTAGTAAGAACGGGTGTTTTTTGCTAATTCGGTGTTAGGGTGCTCAATGCGTTAGAAGTTTAGAAGCAGTGAGACTTGCTTATAGCTGAAAGGAGCAAACCTAGTGGACCTGGCTCGTTGAAGATGGTCCTTTTAACAATATCGATCATAATCAAAGGGGAAGTCATGGATAGCCTTGGATTCAAGTCGGCATCTTTCCTGTGGTTCAAGCTCCCATTGTTGTCTTGAAGTGGGAAGGATCCTGAGTTGATAAAACTCAAATCATTTTTAGCAGTCAAGGAGCTCCCTGATGATTTCGTATTGGGAAACCAGTATCCAATTTGAGTTGTAGATTTGTCGGTAGATTGATGAGACGAAGAAGATTGTTTTTCATATGAAGATTTGAGTTCCTTACAAAACCATGATTTTGGTGTCAATGGATTGAAATCTAAGTTCTCGTGTTTCCGTAGCTCAACCTAAAATGTTATCATAGATCTCATGGAATTCATCCGAAAATAATCAATCGCAACATCAACACTTATCACTTAAAATCCTACACCACTGGTGTTATATGATAATCCTATATAACACTACTCAAACAAATCACGTGTGATCCTTTTTATCCCTACTACTAACTTTCGATACAGTGTCCTAATTTCATTATGACGGAAAATATTTAACCATTCATCATATTCTGCGGTTCATATTCATCCCACTTCATCCACCCCAAAACCGTCCACACCTCACACAAACCCCAAAACCGCATCATGACAATGGCTTCGATCCTCTCATCACCATCACCATCACCCTCCTCCTCTCTCCTCACTTAACCCACTTCTAATCTCCTCATCGTCATCTCATGTCTCGCTCGATTTGACCCGACTTCGAAGACCACCCAGTTGCCCACCATTGAAGTCTAGCTTGAACTCGAGTTACAGTTACAGTTGTGGATTGACTCGGGGATTGGGTGGTTGTGTTGGGGGAAGAAAGATTGTGTGGGTTTGGGTTGGAGTGAGAGGAGGAGTATTGGGAGTGGGAGAGGGTTTGCTGTTGTTTGTGCCAAAGGGTACAAGATGAAGACTCACAAGGTGAGGGGTTCTTTGACATCATCTCTTATGAGAATTCTTTTGAGGATTTTGCTTGTGTGAGCGTTGCGAAACAACAACGGAGGAGTATGGGTTGTTGGTTGCTTTGTTTGTGGCTCTGTGCAAGCACGTAAGTTCTAGATAGAGTTGTAGAAGATGTGATACAATCTTGAATCCGTGGAGCGTTGTGGGCGACAAAAAAAAAAAAAATCCCTTGACATGTTATATGCCTCGGTTCGATGGAACTAGTGGCACCATTTTGCTTCGTCATGTGTAATGACTTCTGTGAGATGATGAGATCATTATATGGTGTATCGTGATAATGATATGATGGTTTTGCCTCCCGAAAAAAAAAAAATCATAACGAAAGAAACAATGAGTAATAAATACACTTCCCTGTGGGAAGTCCGCTGATATTGGATTTGGGGAAATATTTAATCCCATTGGAAAAAGATCATGATTGAGATATTCGAATGTTGCTCTAGATTGAGGATCATAAAACATTGAATCTGTGAGTCTCGAATGTTGTGGTGATACATTTTGTAAAATTATCAACCAGGGGAAGGCCTGAGGGAGGAAGCTCTATTAGCATGGCTCATTTCTTTAAACCTTACTTTCAAAGTCCAACACATGATCAAGCAATTCCTAAAGCTTGGATTCTTGATTTCCGATTTTTTATGTGTGTTGAGTAGCTTTTGTTTGGAAGAGTTGCTCGTGGCTGATTGATGATGAATCATAATGGTTTTTTGGCCTTTGTGCTGGTGTTTGGTTTATTTCTTAGGCGTCAGCAAAGAGATTCCGGGTGACTGGAAGTGGGAAGATCATGAGGAGGAAAGCAGGGAAGCAACATTTACTTCGGAAGAAGAACACCAAGCGCAAAGTGCGCCTGTTCAAGATGGTTAGGCTTCCTGTTCTGCTCTTCATTTTGCCTCCTAAGTGGAGTATCCACTGTTCAGTATTGGACGTGCGTTGGTATTGCTATGATGGAATTCATTTCCTTTCATTACATATCATGAGTATGCTTGAAACAAGGAAAATTGAGAGGGATAGATTGCATCTGAACTGTTTAGGAGAAGATTGTGTGATTAAAGTTCTTCTTGGTTCCCCTATCATAGCGCATTTTACACTGTTGTTGATCTTTTTCTGTTTAAAATCTTTGCTTCCGATGAGTGATAATTGTGTTTTTTGCCTCGGATAAACGGTCCTTTTAGAAGGAGAAATTTAGTGGTGTAGGCAATATGAGATTTCGTGTAACTTCGCACTTCTCTACATGCCACAAAAGTGTTATGCTGAAGTGTTATGAATTCCGGATCTAATTGTATTTTGTGGAAAGGATAAGGTGTTGTAGGAAATGTATAAATGCATCCAATAGGTGCTTCTTTTTTTTTTTTTTTTAATCTTTCCCTCCAACAGTTCGAGGATGAAATCTGTGCTTTTATATACGAGTTTGATTGTAGTATCAATTCAATTGTAGGCCATGCAAAATTCATCGCTGCTTAGTATCTTCATGCATGCGCACATACCAGTTCTTATTGTCTTTCAGGTCCAGGTGAATCGTAGTGACTACAGCAACGTCATTGGTGCCTTGCCATACTTGAAAGTGAACCGGGCAAAGTGAGCACGAAGCTCCTGATCATTAGGATGCAGAAATGATCGTATCTACATGTTAGCATCTTCTGCTGACTGATCTCCGTCTGTAATATCAACTTCATCTTGTTAACTTCCTCGAGCTTTGTCTACATCAAACTTGAGCCAACTTCTTCATTGTATCACGGCTCGCTCCATTTCGATTGCTGTCTTCCATCTTATTCTTTTTGTAAGTGCTGTTGCTATTGACAGTGAATTCGAAATAGCAATTGAAAGACATTTTCCTGTGTTGTATAAGTACTGAAGTACTGTAAATAGATGTTATGAATTCAGCATCTTCTTTTATTCCCCCCACAAAGTAGAAAAAAGGAGATTATCTTTTATGATTAACATAAAAACCAATCAAAAGGATTGATTTGTACCATCATGCGACATGTTTTCTTTTTCTTAAGTCTCCCTGCTCCGGCTGCTAGATGAATCTTGCTAACCTCGAATAAAGTTGAGCAATACACCACAAGGTCCACAAAAATGGTTAATCTTTCCCATAGTCTCTAACTCGTTGCCGAACTCAAAATTTTACTTTAGTAGCATTGTGCTTTTTAACATCCGGACCATTAGAATGTCGATAGTTACATATTTTTAAAGCACAAACAATTCTGTTATGATATAAAAAAGGATACAAAAACAGTAATATAGATAATTTCGCAATAAATTATTCTTAAAAAATAAGACATGTACGTAATTTTAATTATGTTGCGATCAAGAGAGACATAGAACATACAATGAATGGTCCAAAATTTGCCCGCCTGGCCTGCTCACAAATGGCATCCTCTTCATCCCTCAACCGTTTTCTGTGCACGAACCACCACCCAACCCACACCCATTTGCAAGAACAAGAACCAATCGTCTCTGTATTTGGCTTTGAGTCACACGCCTTATCGACTTATCCTATCCAAACTCACTCACTCTCCCTTCTCTTCTCTTCTCATCCCACACCATACTAATCATCATATCACATCACATCCTCTTCATATCTTTCTCTCTATATTCAGTCCCCTACAGTTCCTTTATTGCTCTCTCACTCTCATAAAAGACCTCAGAATTTGAATTTAACTTATATAGCAAACGAACTCGAGGCACACATTTCTCGAGTTCGATTGCGCCCATTGGATTGCTGTTTGATTGGGATTGGAGATTGTTGTTAGAGGAGATATGGCGCCGAAGGCGGGGAAGAAGAAGACGAGTAAGGGGAAAGGAGGAGATAAGAAGAAGAAGGAAGAGAAAGGTAATTAATTAGTTAGTTATCGCAATGCCATTGACACTGCCTTATGCGCTCTCGATTAGAGAATATGACTAACACTTCTTGATTAATATTTGTTTCATTTGTTTTATTCTAATGAACTCTGCTTCGAATAGTTGATTGGAAATTATCATCTCATTCCTTATTCAATCACAAACTTTCTTTGACAATCTTAAACTGACTCCTGTGAATTTGGGGTCAGTTGGTTTTTCTTTTGTAGCATTTGGTTGGTTATTGAATAGAGGGTGCAGGGTGCAGTTATCCTTTCAAATTCAGCTTGGTAGAGCAGAGCATATTTCTTTTTCTTATTTGGCTTCTGTGTGTAGTCATTGTTCACTTAATACTGTTTCATTCTATGTATACAGTATTGCCTAGGGTGATTGAGGTTACAGTTCTGACACCAGATGATTCTCTGGTTACTCTCAAGGTACGTGGCAGCTTATAGAAACCTGAGGCAGTCAACGAAAAGAAACAGATTGAGCTCTTTTACAGCATATAATATTAGAGCACCTGCATGAGAAGCTCTATTTTTCTCATTTTTTCCTATTACTCTTCATAATACATTACATTACGCTCTAGTAAATTAATCTATAAAAATAAATAATATTATAATTTTATCCGATTTTTTTCATCTCACATTATAATTTTTACACTTTAACATATTTTTTCAATATCTTTTTAACTTTGTATTGCATTATCACTTTATTTTTTGCATTTTATAGTATTTCTATTTCACATAATCCAAGGCAAGTGCTCGACGTGATACCCTGGAGTTTATACATTGTATTTGTGGGAAAGAACTCTTGTTAATTTTCAGTGAATTCACTAATATTTCACTGCAAGTACTTGCTACTCCATGACTCTTTTAATGTCCTGGCTTAATATTCAGTTGTTAGAAAGCTTGCCCTAGAGTCCATCCCCAGAGTACACCTCCGTGGATTTGAAAATTAAGACTAAAAATTAATTTTTCTTCCTATAATTAATTCAAAAATAATTTTTTAATCTTAATTATTAATTTAAATATTAAATGATGTATCCAACTAGTCATGCAAACATTTTATCCAATGTTTTGTCATTGATATATGTTGATCTGATTAAGCTATATAAAATGGTCCATCATGCGACAGGGTTTATTCATTTTTGTGTGGACCGGTACGTGCAGGGGATATCCACCGACAGGATACTCGACGTGAAAAAGCTATTGGCTGTACATGTTGAAACATGCCACTTGACCAATTACTCCCTCTCCCACGAGGTACCATCCTTTTTTTTTTATCGTCCATATCTTTCTTTATTTGGCCTCTGAATTTTTCTGTTATACTGTCAATTGGTGTCCGAGTCAAAGACTAAAAGATCATGGTTTTATGGGATATCATTATTGTTAGGATATATAATGAATTTTTTTTATCGGTTTCAACTTTAACATAATATAGTTTGTGACATGAGATCATGTTGCAGTCTTTGTCACTTGTTTCAAGCCTTGTTAGTGTGTGCGGCTCGTGTTAACGAGATAGTTGTCACTGACCAGAGTTCTTCTTTTGCTATCTTGCATTCTGTGTATGATTCCGTCCTTAGATTAGGTTTGGAGTTTGGGACAAAAGTTTTCTTTGCCTCATATGTCAACTTCTTAACTATAGAAGTCGGGGTGAGTTATGTGGAAGGGGTACCACTTATTGGTGGACCCCAAATTATCCAAATATTATTATAGCAACACATACTAACTCAATAACAAATAATTTCTTTCTATGTTTATCAAGTCAATGATTTGACAAGGATTTGATTCTCGTTTCAACTATAAAGATTTACTTGACCCATTACTACGTAAACCATTATTTCTGGATAATTAACTCTCACACTGACTCATATTATCTTCAAAAACTCGTAACAGCTTGCCATCTCATTAATATCGATCTTAATTTTACAGGTGAGAGGCCCGAGGCTGAAAGAAACGGTTGAGATCGCATCACTCAAACCCTCGCATCTCATCATCATCGAAGGTCAGTACTGTCCCCTACACAACATCCCCTGCACCTTCCCACACCTGATCACTCCCCCTTTTCTTTCTCCTTTTTCAGAGAAGTACACCGAAAATGACGCCGTCGCTCACATCCGGCGACTCCTCGATATCGTCGCCTGCACCGCCGCTTTCAAGCCGCCGGCAGGCCGAACCGGAACCGGTCCGACCGGAGATGGAGCCGAGTCGAAGAAGGCGAAGGAGGTGAAAGAGAAGGAAGAGAGTGATGAGGCGGCGGCGGCGCCGTTGTATCCACCGCCGAGGTTGGGGCAGTTCTACGATTTCTTCTCGTTCTCGCACTTGACTTCGCCATTGCAATGTGAGCTTCCTCTTTCCATCAATGTTTCTGTTGACGTTCTGTTTGTTGATCCGCTTGCTGCGTTTTATTTCGTGTTCGGTTTGATCTTGATGTACACGAAGCAGAGAGTTTGAGAGTGAATAATGACGAACTTACATTGTCGCTTTTTGTTACACATAGATTGTCTTTTTCAGAATCCGAGTGTTTTATGTCTTTGTTGATGATTGCTGTCGTGGATGTGTAATTTTGGCATAGATCGACTAGATACACTTTGATATCACATCAGTGATAATTTTTAAGATCTTGTAATCGATAATCGATGATCTGAAACTTCAACGAGCATTATGAATTATCCTATCCATATGTAGGTTTTAGATGAATAGTTGAGTTCGAAGTTTTGATGGATGTCTCATGCAGTAGTTCTTATAAAAGTTACTCCACATAAATATCAACCTCACTTCCATTGTATACACATTGTTGTTATCATGATGAATATGCTAATTTATCCTTGTAAGGTGTTGCTCTGTGACTGTCTGATTTGATTTGTTTGTAGAGATCTCTGAATTTGTAAGATGATGTTTTCTGTGTAGATATCAGAAGATCTAGTCGGCCGTTCCTCGAGGACAAAACAGAAGATGATTTTTTCCAAATTGATGTAAGAATTTCTTAGTGAAGTCTCTTGTCATTTGTGTTGTACCAGTGAAAAGTATGCGTCTCCTCTATGTTTCCTCTATTTTCATTGGGTTTGAGGCAATAACTTACTTGGCAAGAACTGTGTGATTACAGGTCCGGGTTTGTAGCGGGAAGCCAATGACAGTCGTGGCTGCATTGGAGGGATTTTATCCAGCAGGAAAGCGCTCAGCTCTCTCTCACTCTTTGGTTGGTTTATTGCAACAAATCAGCCGGGTATTTGATGCGGTAATTATAGTTCATAACTTTAATTGACATTTGTGGTCTCTGTAGGTGTAACTGTATAAGGATTACTTATCCGCTGAACCTTTCGCAGGCATATAGCGCTCTTATGAAATCTTTTACAGAGCGCAATAAGGTAATAAATCTGTTTGGAAATGGTAATGTATATGCTTTTCAAGGAGGAACTACTGATTATGTATTTCTTTTCAGTTTGGGAACCTTCCATATAGTTTTCGTATGAATACATGGGTAGTCCCTCCAGTTGTTGCCGAAAATCCATCTGTGTTCCAGCCTCTTCCGGTGGAAGATGAAAGTTGGGGAGGAAATGGTGGAGGACTAGGAAGAGATGGAAAACACGATAACAGGCAGTGGGGGAAGGACTTCGCAATTTTAGCTGCAATGCCTTGCAAAACACCCGAAGAGAGACAAGTCCGAGATAGGAAAGCCTTCCTCTTACATAGTTTATTTGTCGACATTTCAGTTTTTAAAGCTGTTTCCACGATCAAGAATGTCATCGAGTGTGGTCTGAAGTCTTCAAATTTAGTTGCATCTGTGCATGAGGAACGAGTTGGAGATTTGTTGATTGGGGTGGCAAAAGATGTTCCTGATGCAAGCATAAAGTTGGATTGCAAACATGATGGAGGCCAAGTTCTTAGAATGACGATAGAGGAGCTTTCTAGTAGAAATTTACTTAAAGGCATAACTGCTGACGAGAGTGCAACAGTCCATGTATGTAAAATTTACTTATGCGTGTATAGTCGTTGTGGTGAACCTATTAGATCTAATGATGCTTACAGTGATTTGCATAAGCTGCATAAACTGAATCCTTGGTTCCTTGCAGGACACATCTACATTAGGTGTTGTAGTTGTTAGACATTGTGGGTATACAGCTATTGTGAAAGTTCTTCCTGAGGTTAAATTGGAGGGGAGTTCTCTTCCCGAGGACATTGACATTGAGGACCAGGTAGAAGGTGGTGCCAATGCTCTGAATGTAAATAGGCGAGTGGTTGGTTCACTATGAGTTTTTTGCTTCTCTGCTTCAAGTAGTGATTAGTTGATGGCATTTCACTCTTTTATGGATATCTTGCGAGTATTTACCAGTGTTCGTCAATCTTCTAATCTTTCCCTTGATCTTGCAGCTTGAGATTGCTATTACACAAACCATCATCACCTCAACCATCTCTCGTGCATCGGCTACAAAGTTTGGATTTAGAACAATTCTCGGCAAGGACTATTGTGAGGAAAGTACTTGAAGAAAGTTTGATAAAGTTGCAGAAGGAAACTATTAAGCACGTGAGGTCCATACGGTGGGAGCTAGGTGCATGTTGGGTTCAACATTTGCAAAACCAGGCTTCTGGGAAAACCGATTTGAAGAAGCCTGAGGAGGCTAAGGTTGAGCCACCTGTCAAGGGGCTAGGAAGGCAGGGTGGACTCCTGAAGGAAATAAAGAAGAAAATTGATGAAAAGCAAAACAAAAATGAGCAAGGCAAAGAAGTTTCAACTCTTAATGGCTTAGAGATCAACAAGAAATCCGATGTTATTGACCAAAAAGAGCGGGAAAAACAAGAGGCAGAAAAGGAACTGATTTGGAGGAAGCTCGTGTCAGAGGGAGCATATCAACGGCTGAAGGAATCAGAAACCGGTCTTCATCTCAAGGTAACTACTTGAATGAAAATTTGTCATGTTAATCAGATGGAGGAAGACAGTGTATTAGACAAGATGTTCTTTGAATCTTTATACAATTGTGTCCTCCAAAAGTTCCCACTCAGTCGTTCAATGTGAGGTTTTTCCCCGTGACTTTTATGGTACAGATATGAGTAATTCGTTTTTCTCAATGATATTCCCTTAAGATACATGTTAATGGTCAACTTTCCTTTTCTGTTGTGCCAGTCCCCCGAGGAGCTCATTGACATGGCACATAAATATTATGGTGAAACAGCACTTCCAAAACTGGTTGGTTTCTTGGTTTTTTCATTTTCCCTAAACTTCTAGGTTAGAAATTTAAAATAATCCTTGATCCTCTCAGGTGTCAGATTTTGGCTCTCTTGAACTCTCTCCTGTTGATGGAAGGACACTAACGGATTTTATGCATACTCGGGGTTTGCAGATGTGCTCATTAGGCCGTGTGGTAAAGTTTTGTTCTTACTGTTTGTATTCTGATTCAATATGAGTTACGTTATTTATTTATTTATTTTTGTGAGTGTCATGTGGATAAGATGGCTTCCGAGGACTATTAATGACTATGACCTCTTTTTTGTAAACATAGGTTGAACTTGCAGACAAGCTTCCTCATGTGCAGTCTCTTTGCATTCATGAAATGGTTGTTCGGGCATACAAGCATATACTGCAAACTGTAATAGCAGCTGTTGGAGATTTTGATAGCTTGGCTGGTGCAGTAGCGGCGTGCCTAAATGTGTTGCTCGGGACTCCATCTGTGGATGCGGATGCAGAGACTCAGAGTCTTGATAGCTTGAAATGGAACTGGGTAGAAACATTTCTTTTGAAGAGGTTTGGATGGAAGTGGAGTGTTGAGAGCTGTCAGGACCTTCTGAAGTATGCCATTCTTCGAGGTCTATGCCACAAGGTACTTTTAGCTCTATTGTTCTCGTTTCTTTGAACCCCCTTTCATCTTGAACGTGAAAAATTTGATGCAGTTTGGTGTTTGTGTTCGCCTTCTGAATTGTGTGGTTGTATTTAATAGGTTGGACTTGAGCTTGTTCCTAGAGATTATGAAATGGACACTGCAGCTCCATTCAGAAAGTTTGATATTGTTTCTATGGTGCCAGTTTATAAGGTGTGCTGATTACGTGAAAGATTGTGCCTTTCTGTTACATGGAAGCTTTTTAAGAGATTTGAAGTCTGATATTTGTGCTTTAATCTTGAAGCATGTTGCTTGTTCTTCGGCTGATGGGCGCACACTCTTAGAATCATCAAAAACATCCTTAGATAAAGGGAAGTTGGAAGATGCTGTTAATTATGGAACAAAGGTATTGAGAAGATCCAGTTTTGATATCCTTTTGGGACTTCATAATTTTCTGATCAATATATTCTTGTTACTTTTAGGCACTTTCCAAGCTCATTGCTGTATGTGGTCCTTACCATCGGATGACTGCTGGAGCATATAGCCTTCTGGCTGTCGTGTTGTACCATACTGGGGATTTCAATCAGGTAATACGCTTATATGTGCAAGATATCATGATTCGCTGAGCAAAGTTTGCTTGAAATGTTCTTGCAATTTTCAGGACTGCATGTTTTTTAAATCTCTAAGTTATGCCTTTTGTTTTCTATTATCAATCCAGGCGACCATATACCAGCAGAAGGCATTGGACATAAACGAAAGGGAGCTCGGACTGGATCATCCGGACACAATGAAGAGTTACGGGGATTTGGCTGTTTTTTACTATCGGCTTCAGCATACAGAATTGGCCTTGAAGTAAGCCTTTTTTTTTTTATCCATCTCCCTGTTAGGTGGTCGATTAGTAAACTGGATTTCGTCAGATCTGCACTGTTAGAACTTCATAATGACCTTTTGCAACACCTAGATAGCATCTGTGAACGAATTTGCGTTCTCTCCATCTGTCCTCTCTGAAGTATATCTAATACTTTGCTACTGATTTTGCCTAGATATGTAAACCGGGCGCTCTATCTCTTACATTTAACTTGTGGGCCCTCTCATCCAAATACTGCCGCGACCTATATTAATGTAGCGATGATGGAAGAAGGCCTGGGAAACGTCCATGTCGCTCTAAGATATCTTCATGAGGCCTTGAAATGCAACCAAAGACTGCTGGGAGCTGATCATATTCAGGTTATGCCTTCTACTCCACCACTGACGATCAAGAACACGATGAGCAATTCTGGATCCAGAATAATTTTTTAATCCATAAATAGACAGACTATCCTGGGTTTTCTTTGTTCCGTGTTAAAGAAGAGGCTTACCTCCTCTAATTGATTGGAAAAAACCACCTTGATATGGTTCACAACCGAGTACGTCCACCTAAAGAGATGCTGTGAATAACTGCAAAGTTATTTTCTTTAGGTAAAGGAAAATGATGTAACTAACAATTGCACTAAACCATGCTTATCAGACTGCAGCCAGCTACCATGCGATAGCAATTGCTCTTTCTCTTATGGAAGCATACTCCTTAAGCGTTCAACATGAACAGACCACTCTACAGATACTACAGGCAAAACTTGGATCTGAAGATCTACGGACACAGGTTATATCTTGTTTGAATTCGATATGGATCCATTGTACCACTATTTATTATGATTCTCAGCTTTTATTGTTGAAAATTGATAGGATGCGGCTGCGTGGCTGGAATACTTTGAATCGAAGGCTCTAGAGCAGCAAGAGGCTGCACGCAATGGTACTCCAAAACCAGATGCTTCAATTTCCACCAAAGGCCACTTAAGGTACCTTTCTTGTAAGGATGGTATCAGGACTCAAGTTTTTTCTCTGCCTGCACTTCACCTTGAGTTTATTAGATGTTGGAAAAACCCATTATAAACCTGAACGAGAGTATTACTTTAATCCATTTCCCTTACACCCGTGGAAGCATTATAATCCCTGTTGCCTCTAACCTTCTGTTCTATTTTTACTTCCCAGTACCTACAGACCCATACTGATCAAGGATGGTGTGTTGTTCCATAGAACTTCTCCAATTTCATAAATCATTTAACATTTGACTTCATTCTTTCGAAACAGTGTATCAGACCTCCTGGATTTTATTGCCCCAGAAGCAGAACTGAAGGCAAGAGAAGCTCAGAGGAAACAAGCACGGGCAAAGGTACATAACCTTCATGCACCCTGTTTCGTTCTCATCTTGATTCTCTCTCGTTATTACTGTACATGCTTTTATTGATCAGCTCTTCGATAGGTCAAAAGCAAACCTGAGCAAAACGGGGAAATAGTTGACGGTGTAGTTCAGAAAGATGAAGTTTCATCAGCAGATGTGGTTCCTGATAATAACAGCGACAAAGAGAACAAATCTGATCCACAATTTATGGAAGTATTGGACAAGAAGCTCCAGATAAACCCTACTGTTCAGTCAGTGACATACCGAAATGACGGCCCATCCGAAAATGATGTTTCTGATGAGGGATGGCAAGAAGCAGTCCCAAAAGGGCGGTCAGCTGTCGGCCGCAAGACTTCTACCATGAGGAGGCCGAGCTTAGGAAAGCTTAACACGAGCTTTATGAACCAGCCATCCAGGGTCAGTGCGAAGCCCACGAATTCCCCGTCCCCGAGGCCCATTGCCAATGAGCCTGCTTCTGCTGTTCCAGATCATCCCACAGTCAAGAAATTTGTAAAGAGTGCAAGCTTCAGTCCGAAGCAGAATAAGCCGGCCACCTTAACCGTTGTAACTGAGAAGTCTACAGGCCCTAAATCTGCACCAAGTAGTCCAGCTACTCCTGAACAAGGTGCTGTTTTTGCTTCAGGCACTGGTTCGCTCACGGTTCAGACTGCCGGAAAAGTTTTCTCCTACAAAGAGGTGGCTCTAGCCCCACCAGGCACAATTGTGAAAGCAGTTATTGAAAGTTTGCCAAAAGATAGATCCTCTTCAGAAGCAAATGCTGGAGTCAGAAAGGAGATGACTGCAACGGGATCAACTAGTTCCAAAGATGGAGTGGCGAAGAAGGCAGATGAAGATAAGGCTCCAAGGCCTGTAAATGATGAGACAAAAAAGGAAGTCGTAATTGAAGAGCAGAAAGAAAAGGCAGTGGAAGCAGTTAAGGTGGATGGGATGACAGCAGCGGAGGAAGAAGTTGTCAAGACTGGAAGTGCCATCGAGGTGGAAAAAGTGATTGCTGATGATGCCACTGCTGTATCAACTGCGGAAGCAGAGGAAAGGACGGGAGAACATGGAATCATCTCCAATGTCTTGATGAATCCAAAAGACTCAACTACTCCAAATTCTGTGGATGCACTCTCTGACACAGAATCGGTTGGGGGAAGCTCTGCCACTTCCTTCTCTTCTGAGAATCAAATCTCTAGCGAAACTTTTGCGGAGCACAGGGACGAACCCCCTGCTAATGGAACACCACCCATGAGCAACGATGAAGATGCAAGTTGTTTCCAGAGCAAAGATGACAACATATCACCTTCTACAGCCAATGAGAAAAATGAACTAGCTGTGTTCGAGAAACTCGAAGAGGTCAATGGTGAAAAACATGAAGCAGCAGAAGCAGGCAAAGAGACGGCCAAGAAACTCTCTGCATCTGCAGCTCCTTACAATCCTTCAACTGTTCCATTCTATAGCTCGGTTGCGGTTCCTAGTTATAATGATCCTGGAGGAATATTGCCCCCTCCAGTGAACATTCCGCCCTTGCTTCCAGTCAGCCACATTCGCAGATCACCTCATCATTCGGCTACCGCCAGGGTTCCATATGGCCCTAGGCTGTCAGGTGGTTATAATAGATCTGGGAACCGGAGTGGGCGTGGAAAGCCTGGGCACCACAATGGCGATCATGTTCGAGATGCAAGTCACTTCAGTCCTCCTAGAATAATGAACCCTCATGCTGCTCAGTTTCTATCTGGCCAACAATGGATGTCAACTGGTTATCCTGTATCGGCAAATGGTTATCCAGTTATGCCAAATGGTTATCCGGTGTCACCAAATGGTTATGAAGCTTCGACAAATGGGATGCCAGTTTCTACAAATGGTTATGTCGTAGCCCCAGATGGTTTCTCGGTGTCGTCTAATGATGTAACCATTGGCGAAACTGATTCTCCAGCAAATGATCGCTGTGATTCAGCTGATGTTATAACCAATGAGGAAGCCTCTGTTTCCATAACTTCAGATGGTCCTTTAGAATCTTCTGATCTGATAAATGGTCATGATCCCTCGGACGTTGTGACGTTGGAAGTTGTGATCAATCAAGTGGGCTTGGTGATTGCTAAAGGAGATGTGAAACCCTTTGTAGAAGCAAATGGTGGCGCTGATGAGGCTGTGTTTGAGGACAATTCTGGAGATGTGAAAAATACTATCCTTGAGGTTGAACAGAAAACTCAAGGCGTGGTATCTGTTGCTGGAAATGATGATGCAATCGCTGAAGTAGATGGAACTGAGGAATCTGTTGCTTTGAATGATGATGCATTAGCTGAAGTGCATGGAACCGAGGAATCTGTTGCTGGAAATGGTGATGCGATCTCCGAATTACATGGAACTGAGGTTGCGGCCGAGAGAAAAGGTAGCAAGTGTTGGGGTGATTACAGTGACACTGAAGCTCATCCTGTCGAGGTTGCGAGTTAACCGTCATTCTGGCAGCAATCTGCTCTTGGTAATACGAGAAGCTGATGACGAGGAGATTCTCATATTTCTTTGATGTAGAAGCAGACCAAAACCTGGTAATGCAGTGATCAACATCTATCATGGGCTTACACTTCTGCGGGAGGCATCCGCGACCTGATGCAGCTGTTGTATGTTAGTTGTCACTCACTTTTGTTAACTTCCAGGTACATTGTTCGCGACGGGGGAGAACATACAGTTTTTGAGGTAAGTCATCGATGAAACATCTATTATCTTTTATGCTAGTAAACTATCAACTGAAACGCTTATGTCGTTCCCCTTTTACTTCTTGCAGGGAAAAATAATGAAAGAATTGAGCTAATCAGCAGGCTTCACCCGCAGCAAGAGATGCTGTAAAGTGCTTATAGCTTTTTCGCGTCCAGCGGTTAACATTTTGAGCCTTGTTCTGTTCCTGGAGCTGTAGAAACCGTAACAAATAATATCAGTTGTATGTTAGTAAAAAGAATGGAATAAATCAGTGCGTCTCATGCAATAACAGAGGATGGTTTTTCGGGTCAGATAGAAATGACATTCTGCCGGTCCATATTACCATCCCCTCCTCATACCCTCTCGGGTGGATTCATGATTATGCTACTCTTCTACGGGTGTCAAGTTTAGTGACTATGATGGCGATGGTGGTTCCGATGTTGGAGGGTGATGAAAAAAAAACAATTTTTCTCGATGTTAAGAATTATTGATAACAGAAATTAGATTTTATGAATATAGGTTAAAAGGGTCTTATTCTCTGAATAACAATAATCACTCTTAGTTTTAATATAAATTATTTTTTTCGTATATTATAACATATTATTAAAAATATGTATTTTTTATAAATTATAATATTTTCATAAATGACACCAATTTAGAATAAAAAAAGTCTCGTATATTTTTATTTTATACCATATCATCTTTCTCATTATTATTTTTTTTTTCACCTATTTTTTTTCTCTACACTCGTATGGATAAAATCCTCAAAAATATCAAAATCAATACACATATTAATAATCGTATAAAGTCAAATTTTTGTAATTTATTCGGGATGAAAAAAGTATTAGTTTTACATATAAAGGACAACAAGATATTTTTTTTTGATATAAGACCAAAACCCAACAAAAGAACGTAATAGAATATTATTTTTTTAAGAGAAATTGTACTTATTGTCAGAGGAGAAATATTTTTCATGGGTTTATGATTTATTCATACAATTATTAAAAGAGAAAAAGGATTGCGTTGCAGGTAATATTCAATTAATTGCTATATCACTGTTTTCACCATATTTTAGGATTTAAAAAAGGTTTTAGTTTTTTTTTTTAATTTCAAAATGTTAATTTTTTGAAAATGTGTGGTGATTATTGTTTCGCTGCAGTGTATTAACCATTGCTTGCAACATAAACACAAAATCCTTCCTAAAAATCAATCTAAGTATCCACAATGGTGCAAGCAAAAAATGACATTGCTATACGAAAAAATAACAACGAATAGTATAGTTTTGTTATGCTTTAGCACAGTTGCTCTAATGTGAAAAATTAGATGACATAAAAAAGGGATAAAAATAACAATGTAATTTTATGTGCTAAATTTAACATTTGTCAAATTTTGACAAGAAAAGAAGTGTTCCATTGAAGTTTTTTATGACATGTTTATGACAGCCTCATTTCCTTCATCATTGGAGATGCTATGAGACCGCTATCCCCCTTGCCAAAATATGACCGTTGTGTATTGTTGTTCATAAACACAACCGTTGTGTATTGTATCCGCCTCATTCTCTCTCGCTAGGGTTAGGGTTTCCTCAGCAATGGCCGACCTCTCCACTCTCTCCTCCACCCAATCTCCCTTCTCACCCCACAATCCAGACTCGTTGACGGGAACCGGCGATTGCGGCAACGGCGAGGTTTCAGGCTGCGAGATTAGGGTTTTGGGAGTCGAAATTGGGGATATGAGTGGTGGTGGTGTGGGTGAGGAGAGTGTGGTTGGTAATGGGGGGCGAGGAGTATTTGAGGCGTTGTGGGGAGAGAGGATTTGGACGGAGGCTTTCGTTCCTCGTGTCTGCGCCGAGAGCGGTATGTGTGGTAGTATTTTTAAGTTGGTGTGGTGGTGGAGTTTTGTGTATTTTTTTTTTTGAAGAGTTGCATGAATCGTTGTGTTTTGTTGGTAGTGTGAATTTGTTTAACTTCAAAAGGCGACTCATTGATCAACATGTAGTAGTTGCGGATGGGTTTCAGGAGAGGAAAACGTGCTTCGCTTTACCTTGTGAACAGAAATTCTGTTTGTGCTCTAAAAGGTGAAAATGTTTTAACCATCTGTTGTCAACTTGGTGTCAGCCTTGTGATTTGGTGTAAAATTTATCCAACCATGTTGAGTACAAGTAAGAGAGGGTATTGTTATAAGTCATATAACTGTGGGCAAGCTGTCGGGTACTTGATGAATGTATTTCTTAAGACATTCCTAGACTAGAACAGTAAATGTAATATATCACAATGAAAAGTGCGTTCATCCGGCAAAACCATGCCAAACAATAAAAGAACAGCAATTCCAAAAAAGGTAAATTTTATCAAGGGGTGGTGGGGATGAGGTTTTCACACTGAATTTTTAGGTTCTGTAACTCTTATCCTATGTTCAAGTTGGGTTCTTACACTGATTCTTTAGTTTCTATAAACTCGTCATATTTTTCAGGTTTCATGCCGAACTTGTTCACTTGTTATTGATCCCGGTGATGAGGTTTCTTGCCGTGTCCGTGGGTGTCCAGGAGTCTACCACAATTTTTGTGCAAGGGAAAGTTTTGGATGGATTCTACCGAAAAAATTCAAGTGCCCTCGACATGTATGGTTCTTGCAAAGAAATTTAAATTTCTTGATTCAACAATATCCCTTTTCGTTTCCTGTTTCTTTGCCATTGTCTTGTTTTCTAATGGGCGCTAAAAACTTCCCCTTGTTCAGGCATGCTTTTTGTGCAAACAGATGCCCTTTTGGCGATGCATTAGGTGTGAGTTGGCTTCACATGATAAATGCTCTCCTTGGCCCGATAAAGTCATTTATCTTAATGGTCGTCAATCTCCTTCTTACTTCATTATTTGGTGTACAAAGTTCCTTTTTCCCCCCCTTTTAAGTCTTGCCGTTGTGTTTTCATGGTTGCATGTCAGAGTTGTCAATTATTTCATGGTGTCTGCACTCTTGCCTTCATTATCTCATGGAGGTATCAACTGTTTTGTGGTACCTGTGGGGCATTTGAAGTTTAAGACTTCAAGTCATCTTTACATTCAAAACGTGTCAAGAGCAAGTATTTTTGAGTTCGAGATTATGAGATGACTGCCACTATATGTTGCTATTAGCTAACAAAGTTCATTATTTCCAGTGTTTCCCACTGTATATCGCAAATGGGGAAAATAGTTGAAAGCATGGGTTTCACAGGATTGCATTTGACAACATGGTCTCTGTGAAAAGTTCATTTTTTTTAATTTTCATCTTTACATAATTACATGACCATTTAGAGAAATTTCTTCTGACTTATCTCTTGGACTATGGGTTTCCCATGCGCCTAAATTGTCTCTTTGCAAAGGAAGGTACTGCTTTTACTAAAAAGTATTGTGAAATGTGAAACTCTGCCATCAACATAGAAAACACCATAACCGTGCCTTCATAATTTTGTTAACAAAGATCAAGATCGATACACTGAAACATCGTTCCTGCTCCAGGTAGGAAATATCAGAATCTATTGGAAGTTGTCTCTATTTATGCCAAAAATAAATAAAGAAATAAAAATATCGCATCTTACTATTCATTAATTAAGCTGTATGACAGGGTTGGTTCATGTATTGGTTAAGCAGCTGGCAGCAGCATCGAGTAATATCGAGGTCAGAGCTTATACTGATTGTTTATGGCAATGTAGCTACAGTCCTGCAGTGTCACTGAATCTTCTTTGGTTCTTCCTATTCCATAAGAATGTACTAAACACAAATCTCAGATAAACTTGCTACATAGGATCAAGCATACATAGAATTGCTACGTAGGATCAAGCATGGTCATATACACATGTATGATTAGCGAATCTCTTTTCAATAATGAGTTAGAGGTGACTTTCTACTTCTTCACGTAAAAAAGAAAAGCTCACTCTACAACATGTTGTGTCATATTGAATTTGTATTTTAGTTATTAATGGGCTAAGAGGCTTATTAGTTTTTATAAAGATTTCTAACTTGTGTATCACTTGAACTTTAGGAAATATTTTCTTGCTTGCCTCTTCCATACATTGAGGAGGAATTCGCCATAGACTCAACATGGAAGAGTGATCACAAAAATGGGAAAATTGAAGTACGAACTTGCTTTACAATCTCCTTGCTTTGTAAGGTTATGAGTGAAATTGTGCTATGTAGGATCAAGCATCTAAACAGAATCATGTGTTCATTATAATTATTCATGAGTTAAGAGGCTTGTTCGTTTCTTTCAAGATAACTTGTGCAGTATTTGAATTTAAGGAAATATTTTCATGCTTGCCTCTTCCATGTATGGAGGAGAAATTCACCATAGACTCAACGTTGAAGAGTGATGAAAAGAATCGCAAAATTGAGGTAAGAAGTTACTTTGCAATTTCATTGCATTTGTACAGTGGATTTACATCTTTTATGGTGGTAGCACATGAGCACAGTGTCATTCCTCAAATGTGGTGAAATTCCAAGTCGTATTTTAGCATCTATTTTGTACGCTAATGTTTCAGCTTGGATTCTGGTTCAGCGATTTTGCATATGCTTTTATCAGAGCCAACTCAATATTATATTCTAGATCTACAAGATAATAAAATTAAATAAGAATTGGTTCAATTAAATGATATCTTGGTCTGCTGGATTTTTTCAACTTTATTGTTTGCATGGAATTGTACTATATATTGTGAACATTACTGAATGGCCATATTTATCGCACTATGAGATTTGTAATTAGCTAATGCTTCCGTTGCTAGGAAATTTTCGGCAACTTGCCCTTGCCCTATGTGCTTGAAGAGTTCAAGATAGACTCATCATTGAAGGCCAGTGGAAATCCTGAATAGGGAGGCCCCTATGTCCGTGTTGGACGTAGTATTGAAGATCCTAGCATTAATTTCTAGATTTTTGGTTGCTTGTGGAAAGAACCCAACTTTGTGTGAGGGGGGCATAGCCTTTTCTATTCAGAGCTGCTATGATGAAGTAAACCCATTTGTCCTGTTTAGTGACACTATTGACAATAACTAAGACTAGACAGTCTTCATCTATTTTGGCCTTAACTGAGGATTGATGTGTATCTAGTGAAGAAAAAGCGTGACACTGCTTGTGTGGATAATGGATGTTCAGCATGCAGTTCAAAATGTGAAGAGGATTGTGTTTGCAGGTAAGAATTTGACTATTTCCCTGTACATATTTGCATTTTACTTTGTTTTTGGTAAATACTGGAATGATTAAATTTCTTCTTTAATTTTGCTATTCCTTCCTGCTTTTCTTGGGTAAATTTCTTTTCGGGTTTGCTCATAAATGATATTCCAAGATGTTACTTCTTTCTATCTGACTTCTGATCACTTGGGTTGGTACCCTGGAATGTAGAATTATGTCAAGGCAGCATTTGATCTCGATTTGCGGTTCCTTAAATTGGATTCGAAGGTGTTTGAAGCAACTAGTATTGATTCTGTCTTGGTTTACGGTCTGTGCTACGACTCTTTCGCTTGAAGATTCGGTTTATATCTAAAGAATAAGTTCATTTTCTTGCAGAAGCTTCGGTAGCTGGTTGCACAATTATGGTTCTTTTAGCTCTTGACTGTTTTCGCTTTACTTCTTTTTTTGCATTCAACCCCTCAATGCAACTTGCCTATGATTTGTTGCGAATCCATTAGGGTTCAATGTATCAGCTGCTCAAGGAATTGCCACTGTGCTGAAACCTACACAAATTGGCCATTTAGTAAGGGGAAGCAGATAATAATTGTCAAGGTATGACTGAATCTCAAACAACAAAGAATTCGTCGCTTGACGTGATAATTCTTTTGCCTAAAGTAAATGATGAATTGTCTAATGTTCATATTACCGATAGATTCTCCCTTGCTCTTAATGACAATGTTGCACTTGCTTTTGTTCTAGACTGAACTATGTGGTTGGGGAGCGGAGGCTGTTGAATCCATTAACAAGCGCGACTTTATCATTGAATATGTTGGGGAAGGTAGATCGCATTTGACAATTTCACTCTTTTTGTTTCTTAACTGTATAACTGCTTCTGAGTGAGGGATCGTGTTGATACGAGTGTTGAAGTTAAAATCCTGAATTTCATTTGTCTAGGCATTAGAAACTAATTGTGGATCTTATGATGTTTCTGATGTCTAAACCAAAGCTATAGATGATATCATCCTCTAGCGATTACAGTTACATCCTATGTTGCACTGATAGGGGTACGACCCGACATGTGGATTCCACATTTCTTGAAAATCAAGGATACAGATACAATGAGTGTATATATAATGCAGCGTACTGGTTACTGTAAACAATATTTTGAGAAATTTATAGTGTAACTTAAAAAATTCATACTGTAACTTGTTGAATATATACAGTCAAATTTTAGTTATAAAATACATTAAAAACTTAATTATACACATTTACTAACTTACAGTATAGATTATTCAACTCACAGTATAAAATTATCAACATATAGTATTTACAGCAGTTATTATGCTGTCTTTTACAGCATAAATATATTTTCGATATAGGGCTTATCTTTTGTGCTGTAAAATATAGCCAAGAAGTTAGTGCAAGAGCCAAAAACATCATTTTGACTTGTATTTTTTTTTAATCATTTTTGATTTTTTTTTCTTTTATAATTTTTCATCAAATAAGATAATTAAGAAAAAACGCTGAAGGAGATGAAAATTATCATTTTTGTTACAACCTATGTCACAAAGACAACATTTCATAAAGTAAAGAAAAAATTACATAATCCCCTATCTTGGATGTCATGGTTTATTTTTTATTTTTATTTTATTAGGTTGATTTCTTAAGTATCACAAACACAATCCATGTCTTTTATGTTATAAAATGATTTTTTTTGGACTTTACAACACGATCTTGTCTGTTTTTTACAACACAAATGGTTTTTCATATGTATATGACGCATCGTTGGTGCTGTAGCAGCAGTCAACGTGGTTACTGTGAATTGCATCTTGTTTTATTATGAACTGTATCATTTTTTTTTCTTTGAAGCTTTTGTTCACAATAATACAAGATGCATTTCATAGGAAAAAAAGATGCAGTTCATAATAGCCAACATGATTGTTACAGCAACACCAATGATTTATATATATATAAGTTAAATATAGCATAAAAACATGTTATCTATATATTATATTTTCTCCGTCCTACCAAAAATACAACGGTTTGACTTGACACGAAAATTTATATGTATGTTAAATTTATAGGTAAGGACTTATATGCCCTTGGGGTTATGTTGGAGAGAGGAGTGAGAAAAAGAAATGCAGGAAAAATGATAGTGGATGAGTTTTGTTGAAAAAAGATTCCAGTTAAGGAAGTGTATTTTTTATGGGACATTCAAATTAATTAAGTGTTGTATTTTTCATAAGACAGATGAGTAAACAAATTATATATCTTTGGTATCATAACGTCCAACATGAAATATTACGAAATATCAATACACTAAAATTGTTTCGAGGAGTTAGAAAAATGATGTGAAATTGACGTGAGTAAAATACATAGAATTTTTAACTTGTTTATTGCATATCATATGTTTTATTATCTTACTTATTTAAACTTTTTTTGTTTTTTTGCTGTGTCCTCGGAGTGTTTTGTGGAGTATCCTCGAAGTGTCACTCATATGTTCTGAGAAGCTTAAATGTAGCTTAAAAAATTTGTTATCTATATATTTAAAACACTTTAAACTCTCTTTGTTCTTTTGTTGTGTCCCCGGAGTGTCCGCAAAATGTCTCTAAAATGTTACTCATGTGTCCCCGAGGAGTCTAAATATAGCTTAAAAAACATGTGACCTATATTTTATAGAAAAACATGTTATCTATATATTATTAGTTGAATATAGCTTAAAACAATGCTAGTTTAATAATATGTCTTTGGTATCATAACATCCATTATAAAATATTACGAAACATCAATATATTAGAATTGCTTTGAGGAGTTAGAAAAACGATGTGAAACTATCGCAAGTAAAATATATAGAATTTTTAACTTGTTTATTACATATCCTATGTTTTAGTTTCTTATTTTTTATTTAAAATTATTTGAACTCTTTCTGTTTTTCGTCGTGATCCCGGAATGTCCTTGGGTGTCCCCAAAGTCTACCTTGCATGTCCCCAAGAAAAATTTACAAACTCGACGTCTTTTATCTCCGATATATGTCGAAGATATGTCGGAGGCGTGTTCCCCATGTGTCGGTGTCCAACACATATCAGATACGCGTAAGTCGTCTCTTAGGATGTATCGGTGCTTCATAGGTTACAACCTCTTTTATGGAACGACCTCACTTTTTCTAATGACATCATGTCCTTAAAACTACTTAAATCATTGGTATTCCCTTCTTCTAAAGTAGATTTATGTCCTACAAAACATATTTTTGGGGTCCCCTTAAATAAGAAAAGACCTATCCTCCAATTTTTTATGAAGGTACTTGAGTGATCCATTTTTATCAAACTTGGTGATGGTTATAGTCTGCGGATGAGATCACTAGGTCCCCCAAGTGTGAGTTAACGCTTATTTTGCAGTGGTGTGGCATTGAAAAGGTAGATTATTTATTTCTGCTTATCCATTCATTTTGGCTGATGGAGTCATGGTTTGCATTTTTCAGTTTCGGTTCATCTTATTCTTTCGCTCACCGTGTATAAAATGTAAAAAAGGGATCAACAAATAATACCCCTGTATCACTTTTTACTTGATTTTTATCTTATGTCATATTACTATCATATGATGGAGCGTTGATGTGATGATTATGTGTAACTGCATTCTGGGTTGTAGATATGGTAGTGTTTTTTCGTCGGCATTTCTGAGCATCCATTTGGAGTTAATAGAGTCTCGGGAATGAGGAATGTGATGAGCCACGTCTTGTTTTGTTAGTTAACTGTACCCCTGTATCACTTTTTACTTGATTTTTATCTTATGTCATATCACTATCATATGATGGAGCGTTGATGTGATAATTACGCGTAACTGTATTCTGGGTTGTAGATATGGTAGTGTTTTTTTCGTCGACATCTCTGAGCATCCATTTGGAGCTAATAGAGCCTCAGGAATGAGGAATGTGATGAGCCACTTCTTGTTTTGTTAGTTAACTGTGAAATCCCAATTTTATGCTGCTGTCTATTCTCATCTAAGCTTATCTCTATCCATCTTATCTTTTGTTAGTCATTGATGATGCTTTATCTGAGCGAAGGTTTTGAGACGAACTCTGTGTAGCAAGGGCAGAGGCAGGTGCTTCCGAGTCAGGAGTAGTTTGAGGAGGAACTCGTATAGTCACCGCGAAAATGCAAGGTACTCATACTTCTTTCAACAAGTGACCTCTACATGATTGGATCAATCATAACGTGTGCAGTGTAAATTTCCACTGTTACGATCACCTGAACCCCGTTCTTCACCACGAGGATGACCCCGGTCAAAAATACGACCGCCACGAGACGAGCTCTGTGTAGCAAGGGCAGAAACATGTGCTACCAAGTCAGGAGTAGTTGGAGGAGGAACTTGTATAGTCGCCGCGAAAATACTGGTCAAGGTGGGATTTCCTCCAGCTGAGAGTAGTGTGGAGCGAACACTGTTAAGATAGGATGGAAGGCGAGTAAGATACATAGCACCAACAAGAGCCTCTCGTTGGGAGCGTTGTGTAACCAGATCAGTGGACAATGGATGATGGTGAAGCCATTCCTGGAAGAGATCCTGAAACTGAGCAGCAAACTGCGAAATGCCGTCCTTCGAATCGACAGTAGGCATGGTCCGAAAGATATCATATAGTCGCTGTAAACTGTCTTTCGAGCAGAAAAGAGTCTTAAACTGGTCCTAAACCTCCTTGGCAGTCCCAAGGCATACAATCATGCGGCAAATCTCATTACTCATAGAGTTGGTGAGGAGAGAGAAGACCCGACTGTCGTCACGAAGCCATGTCGCATAGGTGGTATCAGTCGGTGTCGGTGGAGAGGAGATCAAGTGGTGAGAGAGGGTACGCCCGACGAGAGCCCGAGATGCCGAATGAGACCACTCCAGGTAATTACTATACCCGGAGAGAGATGGTGGTCAATCGAAGATCATTCTTGAAATATGAGGTTGAATGATCTGTTCCAGATGCAGAAATGGTGGAAGAGGAACTCGAAGAATGAATCATGGTCACCGAGATGTCGCTGGAAAACTAAGACTAGTCGTCGCCGGTGATGCGAAGCCCATCAGAGGTTGGGTCTCGTCGGGGATTGTCCCACGTCGTCGGAGAAGCAAGTGATGTTGCTCAGGTTTTGGAGAATTTATCTACTATATTACAGAAGGTAGTGGTCGTGGACTTTGCAAGAGGATAATTGCGGTTGTAAAGGCTGTCAATGTAATGGGCAACTCCTTAGAGGCATTTCACAAGCAACTGGCTGAATTATTACAGCTTCTTTCTCTCAAAGCGCAAGATTCATTTGAAGAAGCTTAACTTCTTTTACAAACTCAGTCCTTGCCGGCTAAAAGTAATGCCAAAATTCTGGCAAGAGATACCGCTGGAAAAGCTGGAAAAGCAACTTCCTGAGTGGGAGTGTTCTTCAGAAGCTCTTCGTTGACTATCTCAAATCCTGCAAGTTCTCTATTCACTTCGATTCTTCGGTTATAATACCAACTTCGATTCTGAGACAGCTCTACCAGGACTATCTTCAAAAGCTCTTCGAGGAAGAGCAGCTCATTTTCGGTTGAGTGTCAGGAGAGCTTTCCTTTTGAGGCTGACGGTGAGAATGGAGGTCCTGCCAAATTTGTTCCGAGGAAGGCAGAGTAGGGTTCCACGCTGTCGAGCTTCGAGGTGTTCAATGCCACGATGGAGTTCGTGGTGTAGATCTGGAACGTTTTCGATGACGAACAGGGAAGAAGTTTAGCAGGGAAGAAAGGAGGACGGCGATTGGAGATGTCCACCGGAGAGTTCGTCAAGCTGTACCCCACCTGCGCTCGTAGAAGGTCTCAAACCGCTCTGATATCATGTTGAGTTTGACTCACCTGAGGAAAAGATGGCGGCTCTTGGAGATGGCAAGAGCTAGCGCGGCTGTGGGAGCTCATGTTCTGAGAGAGAAAAATGTTAGGGTTTTAGCAAGGATGCAAGTCCTTGTATATGTGTTTTCTTTTGCGCGTGGGCATATTTGCTTCTAGAGCAATAAAAGTTGGGGAACCACTAACCTACGATTACAGGTATACTGTTATTAGTTCTACATCCTATTGGCTTTATATTGTAATTCGTTCGTTCTCTTTCATTCAATGATTGTATAAATTACATATTTCAACCTAATACATGTTAAAGTTATATATTTGAACCTAATACATGTTAAAGTTATATATTTCAATCTAATACATGTTACGGAACGATCAGACGTGATTTGATATGAAAACGATAATTGTATTTAATAGTTTATGATTTTAGCGAGGTTCGAGCAAGGACATGAAGATCTGAGATTAGTGGAAGCACGCAGCTTTTGATGGGATTAGTTTTATACCTTTCTAATTAATTTGTTATAATATTGATTTACAAGGCGTATCTAGAATCTAGTGCAGACAAGGAAATTAATATTTTGTAAGTGGGGCATTTGGTCCTCGAGTTCAAAAGCCAAGAGGTGGAGAGATGTAAACTGCCTGCATTGTTTCTAGCGGTCTAAAACCAAACTATAATAGTGTGGACATCTCGATCTTGGCATCAGCTTCACTCTCGTGTTGTGGTGATAATGTAGGCCAAATTGACAACATGCTTAATAATTTCTCCCTTCTGAAGAAGACTGAGAGTATGCTGTATCATCTTTTTGACCTTGATTGATTGACTTGAGATATGATAACATTTTCCTTTTGCAATTGTAGATTTGTGCAATTTGGACCTGAAGTGAAGTGCCATTGTGGTGCTGTGAATTGTCAAGGGTACCTCGGGATGAAAAGGAAGAATGTTTTGCTGAATCTTTCCTGGGGTTCAAAGCCAAAGAGATCCTTATCTCCCTGCATTGATGAACTAAGAGTGAAGTAGCACCTAGTCATTCTAGTTCATAGTGTACACTAGTGCGGTCTTGATTGAAATGCTCACATTTAGAAACTACTCCAAATTTTTTGCAAGCTCTCTACACAAAGAGCATATACATTCTTTCACCTTTGTAATCATTTGAATTTTGAACTGTTGAAGATGAAAGAGCGAGAAGAGGTGCTGTTGGATAAACTACGATGAAATTCTTAGACATCTTTTTGTTTCTTCTTGTATTCTTGAGGGTGTGACCCTTCTAATGAAAGCGTGAACTAATTCGCTTTCATTCGTGTTACATTTCCCAGCTTCACCATTTTGAGTGAATTTTTCTAGTTTTTGTGGTTTTTGAAGGTGCGTCAGTTGCTGAATATGTGATGCTCAATCTGAATAAGAGAAATATGTTTGCAGTTGAAGATTCGTTGTAGTTACTCATTCTGCAATTACTGGAGTGGAGATAGGAAGGTTATATCGCCTCCTCTTCTTTTCCTTTTGTACTTTTCATGATTTTCCATTTCTAATTTTAGAGTTGATGAAAACTCTGCTTAGAATATTGGTGTTCACAGAATCTTTTGTGGATTGTGTTCGAGAATCGTCTGTGGTAATATGGAAACCAAGTTGATTACTCTAGGAATCTAGCGTTCTTTTTGTTTGTTTTTTTTGGCCTGTTCATGAACCATCATCTCCAAATTCTTTCCTGCAATTGTTATGTTCTTCTCTTGTTGGAATACAAGTAGATTATTCTCAACACTTATTAACGCATTGATTCTTTTGTTTAGGTGGCGTGTTACATTACATAAAGGAAAATAATTGCGGAGCAATAACAATTACTCTCAACCTGATAGTGAATCTGAGATTTCATGACTAATAAGACAAAGGTAAAGATTTCCCGGAGTATTTACACATGACAATACCCAATGCACTTCTTTTCTTTATTCCAAGCACGAAAGTTGAGAGATACGGATCACACCCACGTTTAAAAGATGGGTCAGGAAATGTTTAACCATTCTAGTTTTCGTCTTAGTCCCCTGAATGTCTACTAACATTTTATTAGATGCAGATAACTGTGTAAAGGGGAAACAGTAAAGGTCATCATGAACCTACTGACGGACTATGCTGTTTGGATCAACATATAGAAGTTATCTTCAGTGTTGCATGATCTATCAATCTTCTCCTGAGAAAGCTTTTGCAGATGCATTCCCAATACTTGCGATCTGGTTCAGAGTTCTCCAGTGATAATTTCGCTTCCTCAGCAAAACTTAGCTGTACATAGCAGGACGAACCCGTGAGCTACAAAGTGGGAAAACCTCTGAAGGTCAAGTAAGTGATGATTTGCAATATATTACTAGTTTCTTTCTAGCTCTTCTTCAGCAGTGTTTGTTTGATTTATGCATTCAAAATAGTTTGATCACCTCAATGGAATTGTTGCTGACTAGGCGATCAATTAGATTGTAAAGGATGTCCCTGGTGTATTCCGGATGTCCCTGAATTCCTAAGATGTGATCTGAGATGATAAACATCTCGATCCCTGTTTTGTCCGAAAATGCAATCACTTCTGCACCTGTTGGGACTTCCCACACCTGCCCATAAGATTTCATGTGAAGGACATTAGCTTTTTGCAATATGACCACGTAAGGCGCTATTTTCTTTTAGTATAAGTTTCATCATACTCGAGTAACAGATGTGTGATAAGATGAGAGGCACCTCATCTTGATGGCATTCGATCAGGGAAAGTGAATGAGGGATTTCATCCGCATCCTCTAATAGGATGTTGGCGGGTAGCAGTTCTTTCACTAGGGTAATCTCCCTTAGGCCAATGTCCCATCCGGAGAGAGCTTTTCCCACCTTGCCACCCAAAGCTCTGCACAATACCTGCCAATCACGATTACTCTATAAGCGTCTTAATCTATTCCTAAGTGATATGTACATGGTGTTATTACTCCTATGTGACTATAACCATCCAATAGAATGCCAAATGCTAAACTAAATTACTTTGAGTGTGACTGTTCTAAGTGGCATAAGGCAGCAACCCAGCTTAAAACTTTTGTAATATGTACCTGATGTCCAAAGCATATCCCAAGTACTTTCTTGTGCATGGCGTCAAGAGTTTGGAGGAGCAGACATAGCTGGAGGATCCAATAATCATTCCCATATGCATCATAGGGACTCCCACTCACCACAAAGCCATCATAGTCGTCTAGGTGATCGAGGTCAGGAAAGTCTCCTTCGAGAACCCTGTACAAATCCCATCTCTCTCCTGGATCCCCGAATGCCCCCACAAACACATTGAAGTACCCTCCATAAACTTTCTTCACGTAGTCCGAATCCTTAGCTGCTAGTAGCAGAGCGAACCTTTTCTCGCCCTCTTGTTTCATCTCGTAGTTTTTAATCTAGGAGGGAAAGAATGGGAGGGAAACTAGTGGCACAGTGCTGTGAACTTTGTATGTGGGCTCCTTTTTATAGAAGGTGATGACCCATGGTGGAAAAGAGAGAGCGATTTTCTTACAAGGCTAGTGGCAACTATCAACTAGGACTTCTGCTTCCCCTTTCCATTTTTCTCAAAAGTTTTGTGTTTATGGTTTTGAAGTACTCCTCCCGGCCTGGAGAATTACAACACGCACTAAATTGGGATGTCCCAAAAAATTACAGCATTATCCTATTTGGAATTTTTTTTCCCTATAAAATTATCAAAACATTCATACTTTTTATTTTATATCACATCAATTCATCTCATTATTTTTTTTTTCTCACTCATACAAGTCAAAGACCAAATTAGTCTACAATAAAAATCAACACACATATAAATTATCGTGACAAGTCAATTGGTTGTAATTCTTTTAGGACGGAGGGAGTATCAACATGATTCTGGCAAATATAAAGAATCCTTGTTGAAACGTTTGTTTGGATATTTATTGCTAGTAATGTTTGATCCAACTATTACTTTTTTTATGTAATTAATTGAGGTGAGAGTATCAAGAGTTATGCCATATACAGCTGTTAGATGAATGTTCTACCATGGTTCTATGTTTTTATCTTATTTATTTTTTAATCATTTAATTATTATGTGAATATTAAGACGATTCTCTGCCGATGAGGAGAACAACACTTTGTCCTGGGACATGATTCCTAGTTGAATGTTTCAATTCAGTGATACCATAGAGGCATAGATAGATTGAGTGTTCGTATTCGTTGCTTCTGGACTTTAGTATCTTATGGATATTACATTACAGTTGTGGGTTTGTCTAGTACGTATCTATCTAAATGAAAATGGTTGCTACCATGCTAAGGAAACGATCTTATTTTATACATCAATGCAAAATTTTATGCCCTGTTTTATTTATCAGATGGTATATAAGATTATTTTTCTTTCTTGTTACCTCAAAAAGTTGTAGATCATTTTATTCTTGCATGTTGATTCATATGCATGGCTTACTTGTGGGAAAATCCGAATAATACTCCCAACTGGGTGATGATGTCAGGATGAGGCTTAGGTCTGTTATATGAAAGAATAATAAGATATTGCTAGAAAATTTGCTACTGGTGGGAAAATCCGAATAATACTCCCAACTGGGTGATGATGTCAGGATGAGGCTTAGGTCTGCTATATGAAAGAATAATAAGATACTGCTAGAAAATTTGCCAATATGCGATTCCCATTCATCGAGATTCTTTTTCTAAATGAATCACATTGAGAAGTGACATTTGGACATTATTAGGAATAAACTCGTTCTTTTTCCTTGTCTAATAGCAATAGGATTGAAAACTTATCTCAAAAGTTCAAGATCTGATTGTCTCTCCATGTTTTAGACTTTAGATATTGGATTCGTGAGTTTGGGTATTCTCGTGGAAGGATTAGAGTTGCATTTTCTATCTTCTTTCTAAGATATTTTCATCACTGGTCGAAACTTGTGGTAGAAACTAGAAACAGAAACTAGGTGATTTATCCCCTCTGATGATCCTGCTCTGTTTTCCTTTTCCAATCTATTTACAGTGTCATGGTTGCTTAATTGCTTAGCATCCTCTTTTCTAATGCAGGTTGCTGGTTCTTATGCATCTCTATTTTGCTTTGTCAATATTTCTTCTCTTACTCCAGGATATCGAATTTTCAGAGATATAGTCTCCACGACTTAGCTCCACTATTTCAAGAAACTATTCTTCCTACAAACTTGGATTTAAATTCAGCGCGGTGTAACTTTTGTCCCCATTTTTTCCGTCTGCAAATAGGTCTAGATGCGAAACATTATACTTTATTCTAGTCGCTGAGTTTGATCTTTTATTCTTTAGAATATCTCTTATATTGTGGTAATGATAGATTGATGCATCTGACACATATTCCAATTTTTTTTCCCTGCGAAGTGTGAAGTATAAGTTTTAGTTTTTCCAGCAACACCTACTTGCATGTAGTGATGGCTTATTCTTCAAGGAGTGGAGCATCGGATTCCGATCTTCCCTTTCTCTCACGTTGTTCTGTTCAGGTTAGATCATTCCATAGGTTTTTTTTTTCGGATTGCACTTTTTTGTCATTGAATCCTAATTTCTTTCCTTTCATTGTCATCGACATGAAAAATTCTCTGGTAAGTGATTATGTCATGCAAATCTATCAGCTTTTCAAGTTAATCTATTTCTTGGCTAAGGTTGGATTCTATTGATGTTGCTTATGGGACAATTATAGTGCATAACATATGGTAGAATCGACTGTCAACTTGACCTCTTGTATCTGGCCATGATACAAGAATGAGAACCATGGATGCATAATATACGGTCATAATTCCTCCTTTCATGAGAAAAAATAGTCAGCGAAGAGCTCATAGGAAAGGCAAGGCAGAGAGCTCAGTGAATGAGAAGCTGTGGTTTTGGAGAGGGATGGAGAACAGAACAAAGTTACCTGTTGGCCAATATTGCTGATTTGCTTCTAAGGTTGTTTGATCTCCTATTGAGATCAAAAGCCAATTGATAGTAGGACTAACTCTAGAAACTATATCTACAGATTTAGCACAGAAGTAGGAAACCAATTGATAGTTGGAATCAGTTTCAAGGGAAAATAAAATTCTTGCCCATCATACTCCAAATAGGGGATGGAATGAGTGGACACTTTTATTGGGAATTTGGGATGGTTGTGCTTGATTGACTTTAGTGAAACTCTGTTCATCTCATGTCATTGAAGTTTTCATTTCATTTTTTGCAACAAAATGATGATGATAGGCCATGGAAGTTTGCATATTGTTACTTTTACTATCTATATCCACTTTCTTTCACTGTTTTAAGTTTGCGTTGTTGTTTTTACTATGTGCCAGGTCAGAGTTGTCTCTAATTGGATGCACACAGATTAAGCAAGTCACTGAGATGATAGTCTAATACACATGGTTTCTATTTATACGAAATTATGCTCTGAAGTATCCTAGGGAGCATAATTTCCGAAGTCACACGAAACAAAACCCATGACAAATAATGCACTGATATGTTTATTCACCCCTTTATCCCCTCCACACCTACATATCTCCTTCAGCTGCAGTGACTTTTGGGGCTTTTGGGTGTCTCAAGGAAAGGACAAGGAAAACTTCGGTCCAAGAAGAGTAAAGAGTGTGAGAAATGTGAAACATTTATCAGTGTTCAGTAGTCACTACACCCTCTTTTCTTGTTATCTTTTGTGTTTCATCTTCTTTGGCCACAATGCATTACGTGCCCACCACACTACACCGCTGTTTCAATTTTGTGAGTATTGTTCTATGTTTGTAGAGCTCTAAGGTTTCATCCTTTTTGCCTCATGAATGTGTAAGTTCTGGTGCCAGATTCTGTGACTTGGTGCTAGCAGCGATAGCGGCGGGATGTTAGTGCATATGAAGTCATCGGAGACTGTTGAAGCGGCTTGTTGGCTACCATCGTTGGAGATGGTGAGCAAATGGGTACTCTTGCTTGGCTCTTTTGAGAGATGGGTTAGTTTCAAAACCCCTTCGTTTCATGTCCCGAGTAGTATCCAAGTAGATGCCTTGTGCATTTTCTAGCAAGTAGTTGCTGGTGGCAGAGATGCCTGTGGTTGTTTTGGTCGCGGCGTTGGTGATAGTTGTGATATTGGCGGGTTGGCTCATTCTATGAACATATAGTTACGCTATTTGCTTTGCTTTCTTTGTTGGTTCTTTGTCATTGATCTTTTCTTC